>CAUYQG010135323.1:0-14123 GCA_963574415.1 Tarsius wallacei
GAAATTCTGAAAACATTTTTCCATTGTCTTCTAGCTTTCAGAATTGCTGGGGAGAAATCTGGTATTACTCTGATGCTTGATCCTTTGTGGGAAATCTAGTTTTTCTCTCTGGAAGTTTGTAGGCATTCTCTTTGTCTTTAGTGTGCTGAAATTTTTTACAGTGACGTGCCTTAGTATGCATCTATTTTTATTCATTGCTAGGAGCACTTCATGGATCCTATAAGTCTCAAAAATCACATTCTTTTACTCCTGAGAGATTTTAAAAATTATTTTATCATCTCCCCTCATTTTTTTTTACTCCAGTTATTATGACATTAAAAGTCTTGGGCTGGACTTTTAATTTTATAATTTTTTTAATATGCTATTTTTCATCCTTTGGTCTTTGTGTTCTTCCTGAGTTTTGTTTTTGTTTTTGTTTTTTTGGCTGCCATAGGGCTTTTTTTTTTTTTTTTTAATTCTCCAAGATACCTCTCTCTCTCCTCTTGTCTCCTCTCTTCTCCTCTCCTCTCCTCTCTTTAATTTAATTTTTATTTCCTGTTATGGTTACTCTTAATCTCTATGAAGACATTCATGCCATTTCCCTCCTTGTTTGTCATTTCTTCTGGTATGGTCTCTGCTTCCTTCAAGTTGTTTTTCTCCATTTTTTCCCCCTCAGACTTTATTTTAGATGATTTTCTCAAATGTCAGGTGACTCTTGCTTGTTAACCCTGGAGCTATAAAACTCCAATTGGAAACTATATTTAGAGTGCTTCCCTGCAGGATGACCTGGTTGGGACTTTTCTCGGGGAAACTCAGAGTTCAGTTTCTTTAGGTCCTTTCCAGTAGACTGATCTAAATACCTTGGAGGAGAGTCTTCAAATTTCCTGCTGCTAGTGTTCTGGGAGCCAAGTGGGGAAGCAAAGGGAAGGAGGCAGGGCAGGTAAGTCTACACATTCATGAACTTTCTGTTTTCACTATAGTATCCCCAACCTTCAGTGTGCTTTTATTCCCAATCCAGAACCTTTCTTTAGGGACGAAGCCTTCAGTTTTCTGCTGGCTGAGGCAGGAAAGAGGCAGTAACCCAGCTTAGCAGAGCAGGGAGGAGATTCTGGCATAGACCTTCAACAAATTCCTAACTTTTAGCCCTGTCTACAATCCCATCTCCAGAAGTGTCTGGTTCTACCAAGTTGTGAGTCTTTATGGATTCTGAGATGAAACCAAATTACTTCTGTGACTTTTCTTACTTTGGGACAAGTATGCAGTGTTCTTGAATCTGCTGTCAGTTATCACTTGGATATCTGCTTTCCAGATTTCAAAATATGATTTTGTCTTTTTTTTCTCCACTGGTTTGTCCCTGTGGGTTTATGTCTTTAAAACAAAGCCAAATAAAAACGGAAACAAAAGCAGAAACAAAAACAAAACCCAGCAAAACCTCATGTCTGTTATGTTACAGGAGAGTCCAAAAGAAGCAGAAGTTCCATGCATGTGTTCGATCCTCAATGAAAAACTGCTATACTTAGGCCTCTTAGGTTATTTTAAATAAATAGTTTTAATCTTTCTTTATTTTCCTTCCCTACAACCCTTCAAAAATTAATAAGTAGTATAGTTGTCTAATTTGCATGAAATTTCTATAATGTCATCTTCTTTTCCTCTAGTAGAAATGATCTTCAACTTTAACCGTCAAAACGTGTGGATAGTAAAGAGGAAGAGGAAGAAAATTGATGAGCACTAGTTCATCCTCAAACTCAAGTATCTCCTGAATTATCAAGAGATGACTGTATCTAACATTTTAGAGGATTAATTTTAATTTTTTTTTTTTTTTGAATTGGAGTCTCACTCAGTCACCCAGACTGGAGTGCAGTGGCCGCTCCCGACCACCGCAGCCTCGACCTGCTGGGCTCCGGCGATCCTTCCGCCTCAGCCTTCCAAGTAGCTGGAACTACAGGCGTGCACTACCACGCCCGGCTAGTTTTTGATTTATAGAGATGAGGTCTCGCCAGGTTGCCTAGGCGGGTCTCGAACCCGCGGGCTCAGGCAATCCACTCACCTCCGCCTCCCAAAGGCACGGGATTACAGGCTGAGCCACCGAGCCCGGCAACATTTTAGAGGATTAACAATTATAAGGAAGATCTGAAAACTGAAATTTGTATAGACTGCACAGGTATTCTGTTTTTGTTTTTTTTCTGGCATCATGAAATATTTAGAGAAAGACTTGAACACTCTGCTTTTTAAAGTGTCTGACTTTGGTCGTTGGCCCTGAAAATAAGTGGATAGAATTGGTGGCAGAGCTCCTGGGGCTCTGACAGAAAATATGTTCATGGCTGGGTGACTTTTCTCTCTAATCAGAAGAGGAGATAGAACACTTCAGACTGTGACAATAATAATGAAACTGCTAGACTAAGTGTCACCCAAATTTCCAGTATCCAAATTTCACAGTCTCACTGAAGTGTCTCAAGAGAAATGACACTGCCCCGTAATATATCCATAATCATTCTTTCTAGCCAAGAGAAGCAGCAGGGGACAGGGTGGTTTTGAAAAGGTGTGTGAAATTTGTCATCAGACAGACCTAAAGGGTCATGATTCAACTTCTGGTTTCATCTCTCAATAGCTGTGTGAATTTATACCAGCTACTTAGTGGTTCTGAGCCTTAATTCCCCATCTATACATTAAGGACAATAACATCTTTGAAGGATTAGAGACAATGCTTATCAAACTCCTAGCACGATGTCTGACACTCCTTAGGTGCCCAGAAAGAGGTAATTGTTAATGTTATTACGGCAGTGGCAAAAACATGGAGATGTGTCACAAGAACGTTAGTAGATTTCTTCCTGGTGGGCTAGAGAAATATACAAAGCAACTTGGGGATGGAGAATCTAGGAAGAAATAAAGAAGGAAAACAAGAAAAGAAAAGGAAAGAAGAAAAAGAGAATGCGAGCTCTCAGTTGGGAATCATATCTTCTCCCTTCTGGATAAATGACTCCGTGTGAACTATCCCAGTTTAGTGAAGCAGGAAGGTGGGGAAGTAGGGCATATAATTCATGTTGTAGTCCATTAGGGTGGATCAAGTCTCCTCTGCTTCACAGAGAGCTCATCTCCTGAGCTCCATTTAAGCAGAGTGCTGAGCCCAAGTGCATGCAAACCATCATGTCCCTTGTCACTGCCAACAAATAACCTTTTTTTCCCAGCAATAAACTCCAAAGCCTCCAGAAATTAACGTGGAGTTAATTTTAGCAGAGACATAACAAATGAAGCTGCCTGAACTGAAGGGAGCAGGAGAGTTGATGCTATCACCTAAGTAGGGCAGAGGCAGTAATCAAATTATGCCATGAGATCTGAAGCCACTCAATAGCACAACAACTCTGGGTGTGTGCTTGTATCCATATATAAACTCTGTGTGTGTGTGTGTGTGTGTTCAACATATGTAGACACACGTCTCTGCCACAGGCGGTCTCTGCAGGGCTGCCATGGGGGAGCCTGGAGTGGGGGGGGAATGGAGGGTGAGTGGTGAGACTGTGCCGATCTGAATTGTAGACACAAGTCTGGGATAGAGATTCCATCCTTCTCTCCTTTCTCTTCCTCCTGTCCTTGACTTATATTGCTTTAGATACAGAAAACGGATGTTTCTCACACTGTTTTAAACCATGAAAAGTAACAAGATTGCCTTGATCTTTTGTTCAGAAAGCCTTGAAAAATAATCCATTTGTGAAGCTGAAAACCAGGAATTAAAAAAAGAAAAAAGAAAAGGAAAAAAAAAAAAAAACCCTGCAAAAACCCTTGATGTTTCACTCGCCTAAACCAAAGTATTAACTCTTGTTTCTCTTCTTTCTAAATGTCATAAAACAAGCTTCCCCTGGATGGAAGTCCCTTCACTCTGAAGCCGCTGATTTTAACAAGAGACAGCTGCCTTATAAAGAAAGCAGCAGCACTCTTAAATAGCTTTACTTTTATTTGTTTCTAATTTTATTGACCACCAGGAGCAGGTTGCCTTATTTTACTGCTTACCATCTGAGGGCTTTGGGTGGCCCAGAACTTAATGCTGAAGGCACTGGGCCCCAGAATGACACGGAATGCAACTGCAATGTGTGACTTCAAGTAGGAGTGCAAAATGTGATCATTTGATTTGGGGTTAGACTTAAAGTTATTTTTAAAGGCGGAGGCATTTATTAGAATAAGTGCAACCCAACCCATGTCTGATAGATGGGAACACATCTGGCTCTGTCCCTGACACAAACCTCACAGTATTAATTATTTTGATAGTTAAAGCTGAGAAGGGAGTAGAACATTATTTATAGTGATCTTTGCTAAGTAAATCATTTAAAAAATGGCTTTCTAAATGTAATATTTCCCTTTTAAGAAGCCGTCCAGAATTAAAGGGGCTTTACATTGGAACATGAAACATATTGCGGAGAGAGAGACAGAAGCCGTCTTGATTAATGCCCATGATTATCAGCGATGCAAATCACTTTCACTTATTAAGTCTTGTTTAATATCCTAATGAAGGCTTCCCGAGCAGATTTGGTAATTCCAGAGAAAGTGACTGTGAACTAATGCCCTTTCAGCATGTTGAGAATGAGCAGTACTATAAAGAAAACCTCATTTACCATAATTCCTCCCCTGCCCCGGACCCTTTTCTCGGCTTCTACTTCGCAGCAGGAGACAATTAACCTTTTCAGTGCCAGAAGTGATTCCCAGCACATTCCAGCTGCGAAGGCCAGCGGGGTCAGGGGAAGATGGAAGTCCTCTTTAGTTTTCACTCCCATAGAACAGTTCTAAGAAACTGGACTGCAGAGTAAGGGTTTGAAAATGTAGCTGCTGGTTAGGTTATTCGACTTGGGCAAATGTGGTAACTTGCAATCTTACCAAAGTCTTTTAAAATACCAACCCCAGCCAGGATGGCACTGCTTGTTCAGCGCAAATCAAAGCCTGCCAGAAAGCTGAAGAAAAGCATATTTCACCCCTCAATGCTGGGCTTCCTTTGTGAACCCTCAGGAAGTAGGTTTTACTGAGGTTGAAAGTCTGGGAGGTTGAGCTGGGGGTAGTGACTTGGGGATTTGCCTTTGACTTTCTTTATACTGCTTTGCTCCTAGTTGGAGGCTCTACTTGTGCCCAGGGTCACTGAGATAACCCAGGACTGGGACCTATGCTGAACCCTTCTCTCTCTGGATGTCTATGCCCACCTGTGAACTGGACATAACCACTTCCTGTTTCCAGAAGCACTCGGTAGAGATGAGGGAGAGCAGGACCCTGCTGGGGCAAAAGACCACACTCTGGGGATGCTCCTCTCTGCATGTCCCCTCTCAGGATCCCTTGGGGTAAGTAAGCACCTCTATTGAGCTTTCTGCTCTGACTTTACCTCATCTGGGTGTTTCAATACGAGTCCTGGTGTAAAAGAAGAAGGCTTTGCATTTGGGTAAAGGCAGAGGTAAGAACTCAGCAATTTCCTGTTTGCTTGGGAACTAAAATAGCTCCAAACTGATACCTGCTTAGGGACGAAAATGACTTTTTTTGTCCTAACTGGGTCAAAACCAAAGCCGAACAGCCCATAGCATAGGAACTCCAGTGCGCCAAACCTGAAACCTTCTTTCCTAGCATTAGCATATGAAGTCAGGGTTATTGCTGATGCGAGAAAAGCCATCATCCTTCATTTTGTTTTTCCTAAAGATTTTCAGGGTAGATTAAGTCCTGTAGGGGAGCAATGGATTTGGAGAGAGAAAAGGGTACTGAGGGCTCAGAGGATGAAATGCTGCTTCCCTGTCACAGAGAAGGACAAACCATTGGGATCCCTTGTGGGCCACATTACACCCTACAGAGCCTAGGAGGGAAGACGCACTGCCCAATGAGTCCCTGCCTTTAGGGGGTCGTGGGGGGAGGACACACTGCACGTGAGCACTGGCGATGCGTGTGGCGTGGACAATGCAGTGGGTAGAATATGCATTTCAGAATTCAGTGAAGCCATCGGGATTGTTTGTCTTCTTACCTTCTCACCCTGGCATCCTAATTCATGTCTCAAGCTGCCCCATCACTCGCTTCAATGTCTATTTTTCTTTCTGCTTTTCCCTTCACATTGCATTTTTCATCTTTTAGCATGCCAGGGACTTGATTCACTTTGCTTGTTTACCAGTTCATTTCTGTCTTCCCTTGTTAGGATGTGAGCGCCACAATGGATTTTGTTCATCGATGTGTTTAGAACAGTGCACCTGGCTGGTGTTCAACAAAGACTAGCTGAACAAACGAATAAGTCTGGTGGTTAAAAGGCCTGTGTTCCTCTTTGGCACAATGGAAAGGTCTTGACTAGAAGTTGAAAGAACTAGGTCTGTGCCGGCTCCTCTATGTTTAAGCCACTGAATGTTTAGGACCTTAGAATGATTGTTTCAGTATCAAACAAGCAGGTCCTAATTCCTAAAATGAGGATTGACATGGTCTCACCTCTGCCTCACCCCTGCCTGGTGGCCTGCATTTCTCTGCAGCACAGTGGAAAGGTGGACATGGTGATGCTTTGAAAGCCATGAGGGTTTGTATGAGTCTTGGGTGTTGTTATTAGAATGGGCCTGCAGTGACTTCATTTTCTTTCAGTCTACTTTCCTTGTTCTCCTGTTCCATATTCAAATCTCTCATGTCTCCCTTTCCATGAAATGTTCCCTGATCTTTCCAGACAGGACTCCTCATCCCACCAGGTGAGCTCCACTGTCCATAGCCTCATTCTGGCTTGTCTTTTCATCTATGTTGTATGCCTCGCTGTTGTATAGCAGTAATAACTCAGCTAACATTCATGAGGACCCATTACATGCCAGGCACCATGTGTTACATTTATTAACTCATGTCAACCTCAGCCAATCCATTTTACAGATGAAAGAGCTGAGGCGCAGAGGATTAAGTCAATGTGTCCTAGGACATGCAGCTGAAAAGTGGGGGTGGTCAAAATTTGAGCCCAGGCGATGGTGTTCCTGCTGTGCCCATGGCCTTTCAGGCTGCACAGTGCTTTGCTCACTGGACTAGCATAGTAGATGTTGGACAAGTGGGAAAACCTTTGGAACAGGGGAATGCTGTCTGTCCTGTCTACTCCCAGGTGGTTGTTCTGAGCAGAAAATGAGGGTGGATGTGCGGTGCTTTGTAAATGAGAAAGCACTAAGCACTTAGAGGTTATTGTTATAATTAAATATTTTTAATGTCAATGAAAGTAGTAATGTCTAGAACATAGCTAAAGAAACATCTATGAAAATATTCACCATCTGTTCTTGGGTAGTTTTGTAAATGCTCTATGAAATGGCTCACAGGTTTCTAGACTTCTTTTTTGACCCTCTGCCAAACTTTCAGGTTAATGATATCTGGGCATCTTTGCTTCAACTTCACTCTGAATTTTTTTTAACCTTCTATTTATTTTGAAAATCGGAGTAAAATGTATATAACACAAAATCTGTCAACTTAACCATTTTAAGTGTACAGTTCAGTGGCATTAAGTATATTCACATTGTTATGCAACCATCACCACCATCCATCTGTATAACTAATAGTCTTGTAAGATAGAAACTCTGCACCCATTGAGAAATAACTCCCCATTCCCCTCTTCTTATCACCCCGGCAACCGACATTCTACTTTCTAACTCTATAATTTACTACTTTAGGTACTTCATATAAGTGGAATTATATAGTATTTATTCTTTTGTAACTGGCTTATCTCACTTAGCATAATGTCTTCGAGGTTCATCCATGCTGTAGCATGTGTCAGAATTTCCTTCCCTTTCTTAAGGCTAAAGAATATTCCATTGTATGTATGTACCATGTTTTGTTTATCCATTTATCTGTCAATGGTCTTTTGGATGGCTTCCACTTTTGGCTACTATGAATGATGCTGCTATGAACATCGGTGTGCAAGTTTCTGCTGAGTCCCTGTTTTAATTGTTTTGAGTATATATTTGGCAGTGAAATTGCTAGATCATATGCTAATTTCATTTTCTTTTTTTTTTTTTGAGGAACAACTAAAATGTTTTTCATAGCAGCTGCGCCACTTTACATTTCCAACAGCAGTGAACAAGGGTTTCAATTACTCCACATTCTCACCTGCACTTATTATTATTATTTTTTGTAATAGCCATTCTAATGAGTGTAAAGTGGGTCACTCTGAATCTTTGAATGGTTTGGTTTTACCCAATTGTCTTTCATACCTCTTAATTATTTTGTATCTTTGAAAGCTATCTTTGCTGTATTAAATAGACGTCTGTCATCTTGAATTTCTTCATTCCTTTATTTATCTAGTCTTCAAATAGATGTCCCAACATCTGCCAGTACTGTCCTGGGTGCTAGGTAACCATGGCGAGCAGGATAATCACAGCTCTCTAGAAGTTCAGGATTGAGTTTGGTCATGTAGTACATAATTATGGTGGTTTGTTACTCAACAGCATAAATTATCTCATTTATAGCTACATTTGAAAATATCATCATTCAAATTGTACGCGACAAAAACTTGATTACACAAAACACTGAGGTTATTATTTCTGGATTATACAAAACACTCAAGTTATTATTCAGGTTTTCTGGATATATGCAGGCTTGACCTGTAGGCCCTTTTTTTTTTATTTTTTAAACTTTATATTTTACAGCAGTTTTGAATTTACTCTGTAGTTAGTATAGCGAGTTCCCATAAATCCCATACCCTACTCTTGACATCTTACTTTAGCATGGTACACTTGTCACAATTGGTGAACCAATAGAGATACATTATTATTAACTAAAGTCCGTTGTTTATTCAAATTTGCCTAGTTTCTATCTAATGTCTTTTTCCATTCCAGGATCTCATCCAGGACACCACATTGCATTCAGTTGTCACATCTGCTTAGGCTCTATCAAGGTGACAGTTTCTCAGACTTCCCTTGTTTTTGATGACCTTGACGGTTTTGAGGCATACTGTTAGGTGTGTTGTAGACTGTTTCTCTACTGCGATTTGTCTGATGATTTCCTCATGACTAGACTGAGGTCATAGGTTTTGGGGAGGAAGACCACAGAGGTAAAGTCTATTTTCTTTACATCATATCAAGGGTATACACTGCGCACATGACTTATCACTGTTGGAGTTAACCTTGATCACCTGGCAGGGGTAGTGTTTGTTGGGTTTCTCCATTGTAAAGTTACTCTTTTTTCCCCTTTCTTTATATACCGTACTCTTTGAAAGGAAGAGTATCCCTATGTGCCCCTACTGAAAAAGTGAATGTTTTTGCTCCCTCTCTTGGAGGGTGGTGTATCCACATAAACTATTTGAAATGCTTCTGCATGGGAGATTTGTCTCTTCTCCCACATTCATTCATTTATTCAATGATTTATTTATATCAGCATGACTCATGGATATTTGTGTTATATGTTAGGTCGTACTTCGGTATTACTTTATTTTTTTGCTCAGCTTGTTCCAGCTCTGACCATTGGGAGCTCTTTTCGTTGGCTCCTGTGTCCCTTTGTTATACTTTCAAATCATTGCATGTATTTGGGTATACAAGTGGGTGTGTTTGTCATTGCTTGAGCTCTTTGTTACTTTCTAGCACTACAAATTGCTCCAGGCTCTTCTTGTGTATTTCCTGCCTGAGTGCTAGAATCAGCCATCTCCAAGGATTCCCAGTTTCTTTTACTGCAGAATAGTCTTAGAAATCAAGATCTGGGTACTAGTTATGCTTATTGCTATAGGGGTATCATTGCATCTAGGCCCTCTAAGCAGATCAATTTTGATGACTATTTTAGGCATTTTGAATGAAAATATTCACAAAATATATTACAGATTTTTGTTCATTCAGAACAGAATATAATCAACATAATTTAACCTGTTCTTGGGAACTTGGGTATTTTCTTGAGTGTTTACTATTTGAAAGACTGTTCGTATGATGTGACGACACACTGTTGTGCTGTTTGAATTCTGTTCTTGCTTTTTGTAATTTTTCTTTTTTTTTTTTCTTGGTGACTTTAGAAATCTCCTCTCTTCCCCTCTAGTTTACTGTACATAATCTACTATCTGCTCAGGACTCAGAAAACCAAGTTTGGTCAACTTGTCCATGAAGCAAAAGTCAAGAGACCCTGAGTAAGGATCTGAGAGTCACATCAGTAAGTAAAGTGGATCTTGTAACACCCATTTGAGATCACTCAGAAAGATCCCTTTCCTTCCTTCTTTTCCTTACTTCCTGTTTTCTGCTATGTACTACTTGGATAACAATACTCAGTCAGTTCAGTCCATATGTTTTAAATGTGAACATCAAATGTATATGAGGTACTGGTTTGACCATGTGATTCGGTGTCCAGGACTTCAGATTAATATTAGAGAGGTCTCAGGTACAGTGAAAGGAACAGGAACCTTGAAATCAGTAGACTTGAAATAATGCATTTGAGCTCTGACTGTCTTGCTCTGTGACACTCAGCCTTTCAGCCTTTCTGGGGGGGTTAGTCTTGTTGAGCCCTAGATTTCCTTCCAGCTCTAGTGTCCTGTGACTTTGGAGTGAACTTTAGTCATCTTAGAGTAATGTGATCAAATGGGTGAGAGAGAGCATGTAATCTTAGTCAAGCTGCCTACAGACTGAGTAACCTTGGCAGAGTCATTCTGAAAGTATCTAACTCAGAGACACACACATGTACATGTAACCACTTTTTTTTTTAGTCAGGGTCTCACTGTGTTGCCCAGGCTGGAGTGCAGTGGCACAATCACAGCTCACCATGGCCTTGACTTTCTGGGCCCAGGTGATCCTTCTGCGTCAGCCTCCTGAGTGGCTGGGACTACAGATACACACCACCATATCTGGCTAATTTTTTTTACTTTTAGCGATGACATGGTCTCGCTATGTTGCCCAGGGTGGTCCTGAGCTCTTGGGCGCAAGTGATCCTCCTACCTCAGCCCCCCAAAATGCTGGAATTACAGGCATGAGCCACCACACCCAGTGGCCACTTATTATATAAGAAGAAAGAGGGGAAGCCTGGATTGTGTGTGGACAAGATCGGGACAACTGGATCACTCCATGGCAGAAAAGAACACTGTCTTCACATCATTTTGGATTAATCATTTTGGATTAAATCCCAAAATGAGGAAGATTAAAGTACAAAGTTATAAAAGAAAATTCAAGAGTATATCTCTAGGTTTGGGAGTGAGAAAAGCCTTAAACAAATTTCAAAAACGCAAACCTTAAGGCAGAAAAAAAAAGATAAACTCAATTTCATAAAAATTAGATGTTATGCCAGCTATATGGATGGATCTGAAGTGGGAAAAAAGGAGAAAACAGGATATGATGTATAGCAATACCACTTACAAAATGAAAGACATTAACATGAACTAGCAATATATATTTTACAAGAACACATTCAAATAAAAGGATAGCCTTTAAGAGGTCTATGGAGAGGCGAATGGAAGGGAAAGAAAGGAATGTATATCTGAATAAACAAATACAACCAGAGAAGGGTTGCCTGGTGTTTATGTGAGTTATATATGTGTATGTGTATGTATACGCATACATACACGTATTTGAATGCACATATATTTTTACATAAATGTCACCCTCCCTAGACTGTGAGCTCCTGAAGGCAAGAATTAGCACTCAGCACACGGTAGGTATTTATATTGATGGGATGAATAAACTAATATACATGGACTTTCTTAGGTACTTCGCTGGGATATTTGTGGGACAACATGAGATCACAGGCATCAGTACTCCCTGAAAATTTAAAAGCTGTTCTCCTGGAATTTATCTGGCCCAATCGTTACTAGACCTCTGGATTTCATGGATGAGAAGACTGAAAAAATTAAAATTGCATACTTTGGATCAGAGCACTTACCCACCCTTTTCTAAATCCATGTATGGGCTCAAGAACCCATTATTATCATTTCACAAAAGAAAGAGCTTTTAACATCACTGGGTGAGATAAATATCAGGAACTGTGGGCATTAGAAGAATCGTTGGGATAGACTGAGGATATCAAAACAGGCTTCTGAGAGAAGCTAATAGTTGAACAAGGCCTTGAATGATTTTTTTTTTAACATTAGAGAAATAGAAATTTTAAAGGATAGCACATTTGATGAAATAATTTAGCTGAATGAAAAACTCACTACATTCTTTCTGTTTTTCTCACTTCTCCATGGAAACTTCATTGCAACCTGGCCCATGACCGTGAGCCAATGAACCGGTCCAACTTCGGAGAGTTAGTGTCTTAGCTCGTTCCGGTAGATCTAGAGCTCTGAGCCAAGCTTCTGACTCAAAGGAAAGCTTTCTCTAACCCAACACATTACGTTCTTCTGAAAGAAGTTCCCAAGATCCTACTAAGTTCTGGTGGAAATTCCCTCTTGTTTTGGCCAGCTCTGGGTCAGCTGGCAGATACTTAAAGAGAAAATTTCTTCTGGTCCATTGAAGGGCAAGAGGTGCTTTGAACTCCGGCTGGAGAGGAACTTGAGTTTATCATATCTGTATCCCAAACCTGTTGCTATAGCACCTGAAATAAATGAGTCACAGAGGAAACACGATGGGGAATGGGGACAGCCATATGTGCAAATCAGGCGACTGGTTTCCCAGCCAGCCAACAATGATAAGCTTCCCTTCGGCCATAAACCTGGCCCAGCTGTGGGGTGTGAGCAAACCTGTGTAGAAGGAGGGAGAAAGTTTATTTCCTATTGGTGTTGAGTCCTTCTGAACATTGACCTTCCTCAAGCTGTCCTTATTTGAATGTTGGCCTTCCTCAAACTGTCCTTATTTGATAAATGCAAGGTGCCAGAAGCTGAATAAGTAACAACGTGCCGTGCATCAGCCGTTGAAAACAACAGACCTCAGAATGGGACAGGGAACGAGAATTCTGTGCAAGAAAAGCAGCAAAGAAATATGTGCAGGTAAACAATTAGTGGAGGTCATTCCTTCATCTCCTTTGATTCACTTTGGAATGTCCCAATTCATTCACAATTAAAAAGAGCAAATGCACCAAATAGACTTTTAGAAATCATTCATGCTTCTGACATATCCTGATGGCCACGGCAGCAAAGTTGGTGACCCTGTGGCTGCTACTTGTCATGCTAACAGCTACCCTGGTCACAGTGTGAAAAGTGAGGCAGCCAGCAGCTCTGGGTTAATGAAAGCTCTAGAAGGACTGAATGAAACTTTTGTAAGGAAGCACAAAGAACTCAAAAGGAGACATGGGCAGGTACATGCACACACCTACTCGTGCTCACGGGCAGCCTGTCACCCTCAGAAACCTCATGGGTAGGGGCAAAGTGAAGGAGAAAAACTCAGAAGCAGAAAGAAAAAAATGCAATGTGAGTATTGCACTATTCAGATTAGCCAATTATATTTGTAAGTTCCTGCTGCATATATACATTTTTAAAAAGGGAAGATATATATTTCCCACATTAAAAGCTTTTCTAGGACTCAAATAATGAATATAGGAAGTATACACTAGTGGAGGTAAACAACATCCTTAGTAAGGAATTTATTTCTAGAAAGGCAGAGGGGGTGCTGTAGCGAAGGAAGGCACACAAGGTAACATGGACTTCGAGCCCTGAGTGCCTAAGCCTTCAGAGAGGCACCTCTCCCTTCCCCAGCCTGTGTTTTGAAAACCAAGGATCTACTGTAACCTAATGGCCTTCTTGTCTCCGTGCTCCCTTCCCTTCAATTCATCCAGTAGATCACCGTCTAACTATTTCTCCTAAATACAAATCTAATCTGTAAAGCTCACACTTCTTCTGTGGTTCTCCTTTGTCCATAAATAAACTTGCTAGTTGACTTGTTAGTTATTTCAGAACTCTCTTTGCTCCCCAATTTTGATTCCCATTTTTTTTTCCTGCTCTATATATCCCTATGCTTTAGTTAAGCTACCTGCTCACCATTGCCCAATGGCATCTGAAGTTTCTCCCTGGGATCTCTTTGCTCCTCTTCTTCCATCCTGGTCAATGCCCACCTCCCATGAGTTCCAGCTCTGTTGTTGAATTCTTGCCCATCTTTTAAGGCCGATTTCAACTACTACCTTCTCCATGAAGTCTTATCTGATAGCCTAAATCTGTCCTAATAGTTCTTTTTTTTTTTTTTTTTTTGAGTTGGAGTCTCACTCTGTCGCCCAGACTGGAGTGCAGTGGCCGCTCCCGGCCACCGCAGCCTCGACCTGCTGGGCTCCGGCGATCCTTCCGCCTCAGCCTTCCAAGTAGCTGG
>CAUYQG010135325.1:0-32768 GCA_963574415.1 Tarsius wallacei
TGTCGCCCAGACTGGAGTGCAGTGGCCGCTCCCGGCCACCGCAGCCTCGACCTGCTGGGCTCCGGCGATCCTTCCACTCAGCCTTCCAAGTAGCTGGAACTACAGGCGCGCACTACCACGCCCGGCTAATTTTTTGATTTATTGTAGAGATGAGGTCTCGCTTGCCCAGGCAGGTCTCAAACCCGTGGGCTCAGGCAATCCACTCACCTCAGCCTCCCAATGCACGGGATTACAGGCTGAGCCACCTAGCCCGGCTATTACATAATTTTTTATAAATAAATTCTGAGTTTTTGGGGGATCCCCCTCATATGTATACTTGAGTTGTTTTCCATTTTTATGACTATGAAGAATTCTATTATGACGATTGTTATACATATAACCTAATGTACACAAGTCAGAGTTTTTCTCGGGAATATATCTAAGAGCCGAGTTTCTGGGTCTTACATTATGGGCAAGCTTGCCTTTGCTAGATAATAACAAATTGTTTCCACAGTGTTTGTATTTTTTCACACTCCTATCATCAGTGTTACTTTTCACTGATTCATATCCAGACTAATATTTACTATTGTTAGACTTTTAAACTGATGTCATTCTTGTGGTTGTGAAATAGGTATCCCACGGTGATTTTTATTTTGAATTACCCTGATTAGCAATGAAGTTAAAGAAAAATTAGATTATAAGAACGTTTGAAGATCATCATATTTTTTTTTTCTCTCTGAGTTGGAGTCTCACTCTGTTGCCCAGGCTGAAGTGCAGTAGCATCCTCATGCACTCATGACCACTGCAGCCTCAACCTACTGGGCTCAGGCAAGCACACAAAACCATGCTCGGCTAATTATTATTCCATTATTCAATTATTATTATTATTATTATTTTATTTTACATATGATGTCCAAGTTGCCCAGGTTGGCCTCGAACCCCTGGGTTCAGGTAATCCAGTTGCCTCCACCTCCCAAAGTTCTCGGATTACAGGCATGACTCACTGAGCTAGGTTCATCATATTTTTCGTATTGCTGTTTCAACATTCTCTTTACTCTCTCCTTCTGGACGTTTGAATTGAAATATGTGAGAACTTATCATTCTATCCTGTATACCCATTACTCTTTTTAAAAAATGCCAATACTTAGTAAGAACCATTATTCTTTTTCAAGTATTCTGTTTATCTCACTGTTTATCTCACTGGATTTTTTTCAGCTCCATCTTCACTGATTTACTTTTGTTCTGGATTATTCTGTTTATCTCACTGGATTTTTTTTAGTTCCATCTTCACTGATTTACTTTTGTTGTTGTTCTGAATTAGAATATATGTATTTTTAAATTTTTAGAAACATGGGATACATGTGAGGATTTGCTACAGAAGTCTATTGCATGAAGGCAAGGTTTGGGCTTCTGACAAACCCTATTATCCTCACAGTGGTGGGAATGGTACCTACTTGGTGGGTTGGAGTCCCTTATCCCCCTTCCCTGCCTCTTTCCTTTAGCAGTGCCCAATATCTTCTTAATACTGATTATGATAATATAATCCCATCATTCTACCTGTGTGGCCATGTTTAGTGCCCACTTATGAATGAGAAATAGTGGAATTTGGATTTTTGTTTCTGAGATAGTTCACTTAGAATGATGATCTCCAGCTGCATCCATGATGCTTCAAGGGACATAATTTTGTTCTCTTTTGACTGCATAGTATTTCATTGTGTTTATGTACCACATTTTCTTTATCCAAGCAACTTTCAATGGGCATCTGGGTTTCATGTTTTTGCTATTGTGGATAGTGCTGCAACACTTCACTAATTTACTATTTATAACGTCTAATTTGCTATTTAACACATCTGTTAATTTTCCATACTTAATTTTTAAAATATTTGTAGAAATTCTATTTGCCTATATTTTTCAAATCTGCTCTGTCATTTAGCATCTTCTTTCTTTGTAATAAAAATATATTTTTAAAACATATTAGGCATAGTTCTTTTATAATCCCTGTCTAATACTTGAAACATATGTAGATTTAAAAACCAGTTAATTTTCTTTGCTGTTGGTGATTTCTTGTGTGTTTATGTGTATTTGTCTCTCTCTGTGTGTGTTGTAATTTTATGAATTCAAGTTCTTTTAAATTTTATCTTTGGAAGTTTTTGAAGCTTGGGTTTAAAACATATTCACTTTCAGAATATTTTTATTTGCTAGCTTTAAATCTATATTAAAGTGTCTGTATTGCTGTAATCTTTTTCTTTAAAAATATTTGGAGATGGCAGCCTAGGCAACATGGCAAGACCTAGCCTCTGCAAAAAAATTAAAAAACTAACTGAGTGTGCTGGCTCATACCTGTAGTCCCAACTACTAAGAAGACTGAGGCAGGAGGATGGCTTGAGTCCAGGAGTTTGAGGCTTGTGGTGAGCTGTGATCATGCCACTGCACTCCAGTCTGGGCCACAGAGTGAGATCTTGATTTTTAAAAAAATTTTTTTTTTTTTGAGATGGCTGCCATCATTTATTTAAAGGAAGATTGTTGTATCCAGAGTGTCATCAAATGCTAACATCTTAGAAATTACCAATTTGCTATGTATTTTAAGTTTCTCACCTCTTTCATGTCTTCATAGAAAAGAAACAGCACCTGCATATTCTTTGTCTTTTCCCACCAAGATTTGACATGTTTATACCAGGAACCGTAAGGAACTAAAGTTCAAGAGAAAAACAATGGACACATATAGGATCATCTCTATACAACTTGAAAACAAATGTTCAAACAAGAGCAACAAATAAATATGAATAAATTATCATGAAATGAGAACCAATAGATCACCTGCACATCTTAAGCAAAGTTCTCCATAGCAAGAGAAGCAAAGTATGTTGAATAATCCATGTGCAGAAAAATATTGTGAACTTTTAACATATGACATGGTTTATGATAGAAAAAAATGGAAAAATTTATCTCACCAATTTGGTTTAGAGCTCATGAGAGCATTTTTGAAACGTGTGTGTGTGTGCATATGTGTGTAAAATTAAGTTGTTAGAAAAGGGAGTTAAGTTAATGATACTACCAATGGTTTTATAGTCAAAAGAGTTCAGTTTGGGTTTCAAATTCATCATTTCCAAACTAGCATTGGCAACTGAAGCTAATAACTATATGAGTACTTATTACACTTATTAGTTTAGATGGCTAGGACTGTTCTCTTAGGGACTCTTAAGTGTCATTCTTACTCCAGAAAAAAATTTTTTTAAATGGGGGATGATGTGATATGATCAAATGCTGTCCCTTCCTTTTTCATTCTCTCTCTCTTCTCTCATCTATATTAAAATGTTTCATCCAATTTAGAATTGACAAAAGAATGTAATAGAGTGTGAATCAAAGTCTGCTTTGCATTAAGTCCATTGCTCTTAGAATGTATTAGGCAATTTTTATTTACAGAAAAAGTTTTGCAGTGATATTTATAATGATTTTATGTATTATTTGGTAGAGATGCAACATTATTTTTCTCTGCCCTATAATGTGGGTCTTGTCAGTCTTGAGGCATATACTTTGTGCAGCAAACACAAAGCACATATGCCCACTACTATTGATTCAATATTATCATCTATAGATATAAAATGACATTATTCTTTTTCCTTACAATAATTACTACAGGATCAGAATGGCCTTCTGTAGTGAATACTAGATTATCCTGAACCTTTTTATTTTTCAAATCTAATTGCTTTAATCTGTTTATGAAAAGGCAAGATTTTACAAAATATCTGCTCAAGTAACTCTTTACAAATTTCTGAGAAATCTGGTTAAGATATTTTAATTGAACACCAGGTAAAATGAGCAAGGGTTTTGTAGATATTCAGAATTCTTAGTGAATTATGGCTTTATGTAGAACCTGGAATTATTATTGGAAACAAATGGATGTTCTCTCTTTTCTATTGTTTCCCCCTTTCCTGTTTATTCAATAGAGTTGTAATAACATGTTGTAAAACACTGTTCTAATAAAAAGAGACAAGACTGAAAATTAGACACTGAGTCTCAATTTTAGAGAGGAAAATCGCTACCGTGAACCTCCAAACATACTTCTATTTATTTTCAGATGTTGGACAGAGTGTTGAGATTCAGCAATTTGCCATCCACATCTGGAAACCTTATGCTTGCTCTGAACCTCAAGGGCTTATAGAAATTCTGTGTTTTGACTATAATCAGGGAAGATGAATGTTCCAGAACAAATAAAAGTTTTTGCTCAGAGATTACATTTGTCTTGTATCACTTACCTTGAAAAAAATTCAGAGAAATAAAGCTGTTCCTACCTTGTCCATGCATAAATCTCTCCACAAACTCTGGAAAGGACCCAGGATCTGGATGACCAGCTACCATCAGAAAGAAATAATAGAAAGAAACAGCCACATCCTTTGCATTCCGGCAAAGATAGATCATCTAAGGGGATGAAAGTGTATACTTAGTATATGTTCAAGATTTAAAAGAAAATATCTATGTTTTCAACTATAAACATAACATATTCATTTTATAAAATGCATAAAAATATAAAATTATAAAGAAAATTCAATAGCCTGGTGACAACAGCTTTTGTAGTCTTTTCAATTTTCAAGTGTATATATACACTTTTTTTTTGTTTGAGTCAAAGTCTCACTCTGCCGCCCAGGTTGAAGTTTAGTGGTACGCTCATGGCCACCACAACCTTGACCTGTTGGGCTCAGATGATCCTTCTGCCTCAGTCTTCTAAGTTGCTGGAACCAAAGGTGTGTGTCACCACTCCCAGCTACTTTTTTTGATTTTATTGTAGAGAAGAGGTTTTGCCAAGTTGCCTAGGTTGGTCTTGAACTCCTGGGTTCAGGCAATTCTCTCACCTCCAACTCCCAAATTTCTGCGATTACAGCCACCATGCCCAGCCTGTTCTTATTTTATATTTTTGCCATTTTTTTTTTACATATAATGCCTCATTTGAGTGTCACAAATTTGCTAATGTATATTGAGTTTGATTATTTATTTTTATTCCCAATGTATACATGAAGAGACTAAGTTGATGTTTAGTGAGTCTACATCATTGACAGTAAATCAATGAGAGTAAACAATCTGATAAATTACTTAGTCAACTATTCAGTCCTCAGGTCTTTAAACTATATCACCATTCTGCATAATAAAAAGAAATTAGTTTTGCTGTTTCCTCACTATTAGTATTGGAGGAAAAATAAACATTATGAAGTTCTTTTTAAATGACACATTGATCTCAGAGAAAATATAATCTCTACCAACACCTTGATGAGTTTTCATTTACAAACAGCAGAAACACCAATGAATTAGTGATCAGAAAGCTTTGATTTTAGTTGCTAGTTGTGGCACTAAACAATTCTATCATTTTGTTCAAAGTACCTAAATTTCCTCTTCATTAAAGGAGTTGGGTCAAATATCTATAGTTGATCTATATCAACTCTAGGTCTGATACTCAAGTCTGCAGGAAAAGATCTGCAAAAGTAAACTTTGGTATGCTTCCGGTCTTCTCCTTAAGCCCTCAGGCACCTAAGCTGTGCCTTCAAAGAAGGAAAGTCTTGATTCTCTGCTGTTCACTGAATGTCATGAGACCCACTAATTTGTCTTAATGAACTCTCTCCACTTTTTGGCTCTTTAAAATAAATCTTCTATTTTATTCTTAAAGGTATGGCTTTAAGTTTTAAGGTCCTGCTGTAAAAACCTCCAATGAATACAGAATATAAGTGAATTTTTTAATATACAAGTTATCATGAGTCATATTGAACTTTTCCAATCTAATTTCCAACTCTTTCTAGTTCTTTTCCTCTATTAGTTGAATGAAATCTCTTGCCACTATATCTATGAATTTATTTCAGAGATTTATTTATGTTATTCTCTCTTGCTTGAATGCTCTGTGCATCTCAAAATGCTATCCATACTTTATTTCTTGACTCCAAGTTTTCCATGAGGCTTTTTATTCTTGCAGGTGGAAAAAAAAGTGATCTCTTTTCCCCTAAATTCCCATTCATTTATATTCTTTCTTTTGACAGGTCTTATTCAATACCAAAACTTTTCACTGTTCTTTCTGCCCTCAAGAAAAATCTAGCTTTTTCCTGAAGATATGACGTTCCCTGCAGATCTCTCCAATCAAACTTGCTAGTTGCCCACAGTTCACTTGGGATCATAATCCAACTTTAAAATCTTATACTTGAAAGATCCTATTCCTATGACACCTAGCTAATCCATACTTCTTCTAACTAATACCATTTCTAAGTTTGTGGTCATCCCCTTGCTTGCTTTATTTATTTATGTATTTATGTGTATATGTATTATATATGTATATATGTATGTATTTATGTTTGTTTTAGAGTTGGAATCTTATTGCCGCCCAGGCTGGAGTTCAGTGGCATGTTCCTGGTCACTGCAGCCTTGACCTGCTGGGTTCAGGCGATCCTCCCACTTCAGCCTTCCAATTAGCTGGAACCACAGGCGCAGGTCACCACACCTGGCTAATATATATATATATATATACTTTTTTTTTTTTTTTTGTAGAGATGAGGTCTCACCAAATTGCCCAGGCTGGTCTTGAATTCGTGGACTCAGTCCATCCTCTTGCCTCCGCCTCCCAAAGTGTGGGAATCCAGGTCATTCATTCCCCTTGCTTTAACTGAAGATTTGAATACATGCCTCATGGTATTGTTCTCTATACAAACATTTTAAAAAATCATTCTGTGTAAATTTAGCATCTAAGATTGAGCCTCAAACTTAGAGAGGAATATTACCACCTCCAATGTATGCATGATTCATCTTCATGCATTCATACCATTAATTTTCTATTTTACTTAAGCAAACAACTTTTATAAACAAATCCTTAATTTTGCATTCACCATAAAGGTTTCACTTTGGAAACCTTATTCTGGGCCATAATGTTTCTTCCAAGAAAGTTCTACTTTTCCCTTCTTCTTCATCAGTTATTCAATGTATTTCTTACAATCATACTAAAGCCTCAAATCCAAAGGCCTCGATTATTTATCTTATCTATTAGCCTGCTTCTTTTTGCCACTTTTTTCTCTTTATCCCATACAGTCCAGCACTCCAAACACATTTGTACAAATATCCTCAGTCTGTTTTCTTGCTTTCCCATTAATCATTCTGGAACTACTTTGAACATGAATTCATCCAATTCTCTCTTACTCTTTGATGACCTCTGAAACACAAGCAGTTTTGTCAAGACTTTGACTATTATAAATGTATGGCACCTATTTCCATTCGAGAAGTAAAGAGTTAGCAACAAGCCCACAAGCCATTCTCTAAAGAAAAGAAGAAAATTGACTTGGTCAAATATCTTGGAAAAAAAATCGTAATGACACATCTCCTGGGCAAGTACATAACTGGTATTTACTAATGAAAGAGCTTCTATGTACAAAATGACTTCAACGTGTATATATCATCTATGTAGGCTTACTCATGATAAAAACAAACAGATAGACATTGGAATATTTGAAATTTTGGTTATGCATCTCTAGAAAATGTCAAACATGCCATGGAACATCACAGTGCAGAATGGAAATGGTAGATTATTAGTGATGACTGAATATACTACTTCAAGATCTTGGCGAACAGCACTGGTGGTAGAAAGGTCTTGAAGAATAGCTTTGGTGCTCTCAGACTTCATGTTTTGCCTGTACTTTGGGGTGATATGTAACATTCTTTCTAAAGAGCAATATTGATCATGTAAATCATTAGATTAATGTGTCTATAAAGCCTCATTACCATTGAAGTAGAATCCAAACTTCGTAACTTAACCTCTGATGTTTCTTATAATCAGTTCCTGACTTCTCTTCCTTCACTTATCCAGCCAATATGTATACTTAATCTTCCACCCATGCAGAACTGATTTCAGATGTTCCCTCAGGTTATCTCTGAGTTTGCATAGATTAACTCTTACACCTCTTTCAAATATAAGCTGAGATGTCACCTGCTCCTGAATGCCTTCCTGCCCCCATGTCTAGATTTGAATTCTTTTTCTTAACCTATTGAGAGATGAGATAGTCAGAAGCTAGTTAGGCAGACAGAGATCAAGGAGACTTAACACCTGTGGGAACGCCCCCTGAACCACCCCCACTATATAATTGTTGGCTGAAAATGTGGTCAATGTGGTTCAGAACATTCTCTCAACACAGGATGTACTGCTAAAAGGGCCTTTTTGCTGCTTAAACACAGGTGCAGTAGCTTAATTAAATGTACTAACTTGATCTTGGCTTATTATAATATCATTAACATAGCATTAGCATTAAGGTTTACCTCCCCCCACCCCCCCCCGTGGCCTTTTCTGTGGTACTTATGGGTAATATTCAAGATGGAGTAACTTTGGTCAAAGACCCGCATGCATAGTAAGAATTGAGTATCAGGAAGTAAAGGGCAGATGAAATGTAAATAAGAGAAACGCTCTCAGGAAAGATAAGATAAAAACCACAAAAAACCTCCTAGGACCAGGTTAACCATTTTGGGCAACCTCTCTTTTTCTAGAGAGCTTTGTTGCGTAATAAACTCCTTCTTTCACTCATCATTTTGGTGTCCGTGTTCCTTAATCTTCTTGGTCGTGGGAAAATAACCCGAGGTTGCTGGCTTAAGCTAACAGTGAAGTTCAAAACTCCTGCAACACTGTGATGACCTGTGGTACCTCCTCCACTGTCTATTTACTTGTCCTTTTACTCCAGTGGACTATGTGTCCTTGAAGACAAGGGTCACATGTGTCTTATTATGTCCCTAGAATATGATAGGCACTTAATCAATAATTATGTTATTATTCTTGTCTGAATTATCCTTTTCTGAGTCATTTACATGCCTCACAATGGCAAACACAGTATTTTGTAAAAGGACATTCAATGCAATCAGTAAAAACAACAGATACAAAGTACCATTTATTGTTTAAAATGTGCTAGAACTATGTCAACCACTTTACAAGAATTATCATGTAATCCTTATTACAACTCTTTGAGGAATATATTATTATTATCTTTCTTTCACAGATGTGAAGACAGAAGCTTACAAAGTTTAACTGATTTTTTCAGGACTACATCTGACAGAATTAAAATCTAGACTAACTTTATCTCTATAATCCACATTTATTAAAGGTCTATAGATTCAGTGAATGAGTAAATAAACAAGTGGTTATAATATACAGTTAGGATGATAACTGATTAGATAATTATAAAATTTCTTGGGACGAGCAGGGCATGGTGGCTCACACCTGTAATCCCAGCACTTTGGGAGGCTGAGGCTAGAGGACTGCCTGAGCCCAGGAGTTTGAGACCAGCCTGAGCAACATGGTGAGACCTTTTTCTCTACAGTAATTAAAAAAATTAGCCAGGCATGGTGGTGTGCGCCTGTAGTTTCAGCTATTTGGAAGGCTGAGGTGGAAGGATCACCTGCACCCAGCAGGTCGCGAGACTATGGTAGCTGTGATGTGCCACTGCATTCCAGCCTGAGTGAGATTCTGACAAACATAAAAATAAAATAAAATAAATAATAAAATAAAGTAAAATTTCTTGGAGTTGGATGAGGTTCTGAGAACACTTGACTCTGATTACCTTACAGTTCTTTTCCCAAAATGAGGCTGGAAGAAGTTCAGGTGGCAGATGAGTCTTTACTATTCGAGGAGACTCCATTTCTTTTAATAGTTTTATTCCTGATTTTAAAAAAATTAAAAATTAGGCAACTTCACAAATTGCAAATATTTATATTAATTTAAATGTTTATAAAACAGAAGTAACTAAGATTTTATATTGTGTTTATTACAGTAATACTATGAAAGAACTATATAGGATATTACAAAAAAATTAAATAAAATTTCACCATTTATTAACATTTTGATAAGCAACCTTCTGTATAAATATATGCCTAAACTCACAGCAATCCTGATACCACACACACAGATGAAATTTTAGATATCTTCTAATGTCTATTTTCCTAAACATATTCAAATTTCAGTCTCAAGAAACAAAAAAATTTGTAATAATTTCAAAATGTTATTATGTCACATTTAACTTTTTATTGTTTAACATTTAGGTTATTTCTAATTTTCCACAATATTAAAAGAATCTGTGATAAATATCCTTTTGCATATGTTATTGAAAAATTTATGAATATTTTCCAAGTACTTAAAATATGATTACATTCAGCCCACAGAAAAATAAATGTTCCCATATTACTAGACTTTGCTGAAGGTTTATAAGGACTGTCCTTATTCACTCTATTCCAGAGACATGCTATGCTACAAACCTTGTCAAGATTTAAATTTAGGCCGGTCTCGGTGTCTCAGCCTGTAATCCTAGCACTTTGGGAGGCCGAGGCGAGTGGATTGCCTGAGCCCGCGTGTTCGAGACCTTCCCGGGCAACTTGGCGAACCCTGTTCTCTCCGATAAATCAAAAATTAGCCGGGCGTGGTAGCACGCGCCTGTAGTTCCGGTTATTTTGAGGGATCACCAGAGCCCAGCAGGTCGAGGCTGCGGTGGCAGGGAGCGTGCCACTGCACTCCAGTCTGGGCGACAGTGAGATTCCAACTCAAAAAAAAAAAAAGCTTTAAATTTAAATGTGTGCAGTCTCCTATGTGGAAGACCCCTAATACTAATTGCCATTATTGCTTGCAATCTCTTGCTTTTATCATCTACATGTATATCTTAAAATATATGCATTATAGTTTTTAAAATCAATCTGAACATTACCATTCATGAAGTCTTCTTTTCTGCATTCCAGGTAAGGTATTCGATTAAAAATTGCATCTTCTTTGCACTTTTCCACATCACCCTCTTTATAGATCATATATACAATTTCACTAACCCAGGTTGTGCCTGTTAAAATTAAAGAAACATGAGTCTCCCACTGATCATGGACTGCTGATGACAAGAGCGCTGGATTTATGAATGGATAAAGTAGTAAATTACCAATGCAATATTATTTAAAGGGTGTGTTAATAGCCACAAGATTCAAGAAATGTAGTCTTTAATATTTCCTCTTAAAGAAGCCAAAAAAAGCCTCAGTAAATAACAATAAATACTAGAGAAAGTCATGCCTGAGCAATGAGTCCAAATTTCCCCATGATGAATGGTGACATTGTGCAAGCTGATAGCAGTTTTGGATTTTAGTTTTTAGATCTCAAAAGTAAAGAGGATTGAATAATAGGTTATGCATGCAAGAATGCTTTCAACCACAAATTTTATTGATAATATATTATGTCTCAGGATAGTCTTCTCATTAAGAGAATACAGAAAAGAATAAATTAGGTTCCTGTCCTAGTATAGCCAAAGGTCCTTTGAAGAGTCAGTAACAATGTTCAATAATAACACTTTTTTTCCTTTTTTTATTTTCCTTTTTTTTTTTTTTGAGTTGGAGTCTCACTCTGTCACCCAGGCTGGAGGGCAGTGCCATGCTCTTGGCCACCGCAACCTTGACCTACTGGGCTCAGGAGATCCTTCTGTCTCAACCTTCCAAGTAGCTGTAACTACAAGCTTGTGCCACCATGTCCGGCTAATTTTTTGATTTATTGTAGACATGAGGTCTCACCAAGTTGCCCAGACTGGTCTTGAAACCGCAGGCTTAGGCAATTCTCTCACCTGGGCCTCCCAAAATGCTGGGATTATAGGCATGAACCACTTTTTGCTTTCTTAAGATGCTAATATTATTACAGGTTGGCATAGGGGTTTAAATGACTGCAAAGGAGGAACATATAACTCACTGTGCTGCTATTGTTATTGCTATTGCTGCTGCTGCCATGATGTTTTGACAAAAGATGCTTTCAAGTGAATGTGACCATTGAGCTTAACCTTAGTAAATCGATAGCACAATTTCACCAGGTGTGGGCGATAAGGAAGGGTCCAACCCAGCAGAAAATCAGTCTCCCCCTTTCTTTTTAAAAATATAATATTGGATGCTTAAGAATAGGGTAGTGACTGGGCTCAGTGGCTCAGCCTATAATCCCAGCGTTTAGGGAGGCCAAGGCAAGTGGATTGCCTGAGCGCCGCGGGTTCGAGACCAGCCCAGGCAAATTGGTGAGAACTTGTTTCTACAATAAATCAAAAAATTAGCCAGTGTGGAAGCCTCCGCCTGTAATTCTAGCTATTTGGAAGGCTGAGGAGGAAGGATCACTGGAGCCCAGCGGGTCGATGCTGGGGTGACCGTGAACGTGCCACTGTACTCCAGCCTGGCCGAGGAAGTGAGACTCCAACTCAAAAAGAAAAAAAGAATAGTGTAATGGTTAGGAAAATAGCTGGAAATAGACTTTAAGGCCTAAATTAAAGAATCTACCTGGAAAGACATGTGGGGCCGAGGGTAAAGAAACAAGCAGATCACAAGCATACAATGCTGTGTAGTTTCATACCAAAGAATCTACATTGTTTAATAAACATTATGGAAAGGCATTGGTGTACATTCAGCAGGAGAATAAATTTATCTGGATTGTGTTTTAGAATAATTTTTTTGGTGGCAGAATAAACACAGCAATGAAGTGAGGGATCAATAAGAATAAGAAGGGAGACAATACGCTCTGTAAAAGGCTAACTGTGAGACTTGTCTGCCAGATTAAGCAGGCAAGACAGTTTAATTGATTGCAAGTTAGAAAGGAAGATGCCAGAGAAATTGAAGCTAGAATAGCTCTAAGATTTCCTTTTCAGATGGCTGGTACCGTGCTGCCAATGATCCCAACAGAGAAACAGATTTAGAGTCAAAGCAGCCAAGACATATTTAGAGTTTGACATGCTTATTTTTAAGTGATAAATAGAACAACCAGGTAGAAAAGTCTGGATTTGGATTGTTCTAAAGGTATGTTCCTGTAAAACTTCAGAACTATGCTAAAAGCTGGAGTTCTGTGGATTGACTTAAAGAGCTGGTGAGCTGAAAGAGAATTTTACACTATCTGTAAAAAGTGCTCATACTCTGTACGTACAGTGACATAAAGTAAACACAGTTGGTAGTTTTACATTTTCATTATGAGATGAATATAAATGTATTCATCTATATTATATAAATTTCTAACTGTGGTCAGTAATATTCATTTGTCAGTGTGTTGTTCAAGCTATAGGTACAGACTGTAGTCATGAAATAGAGCTACACTTTCTCCCCCAACAAGTTCTAAAAAGGCCTAATCCCGCTTAGTTTTGAGATAAGATGAGATTGGGTGCATTCAGGGTGATATGGCTGTAGGTATTTGTTTTGTACATATCAAAACTGCTGTATCTGCTGGGTATGGTGACTCATACCTGTAATCACAGCACTTTGAGAGGTCAAGGTGGGAGGATTGCTTGAGTGCAGGAATTTGAAGCCTGCCTAGGCAACATAACAAGACCTTGTATCCACAAAAATAAAAAAAAAATTAACTGGTTGTGTGGTGGCACATCTGTAGTCAAAGCTAGTTGAGAGGAGGTCAAGGCTATGGTGAGCTGTGATTGTGCCACTGCACTCTAGCCTGGGCAACAGAGCAAGATCTGATTCAAAAAAAAAAAAGAAAAGAAAAGAAAAAAAAAATATCTGCCCTTATTTAATATAGAGAATGAATATATGAGTCATTTAGGGTGGGTTTATCATTTAAGGTGCAAAATGAACAATTTCAACATAACAAGGAGATTTACCAGATTTAGGATAGGTGGCAATGACAATATCATCTGGTCTTGCCTGGAATGCTTCCACATCATCCCAATATTTGACAAAATCTTTATACATTAGAATACCATGGATTTCTTCAAACATCGCATAATAGTCATGGTTAGAGGAATTCATCACAGAATGGTACACTGAAAAAAAAAGTTCTGTTTTACACTTTGTGTGTACTTTACAATGTCTGAACAATAACAACAACGATGTATCCTGAAGTCCTCTAGGAATTTAGCACTTCTCAGCTGTTACACATATGAGGGGAAAACAAGCTAAAGTTGCATATGACGCAACCTTGGTGTTTGAAGAGTTTCTAATCCTTTTAGGAAGATGTCCAACATATATAAGGAAAAGAAAATATAAGGGATTATAAAGTAAAATGCTTACAAGTAAGTAAAATTGTGGCACATTCAATAATAAATGAAAACAGCAGGGTTTTCAATTTGTGCCAAAATTGATGGAGCATATAAAAAGAGTAAGAGGTCCTAGGCTGGGTGTTGTTGCTCACATTTGCAATTTCAGTACTTTGGGCAACATGGCAGGAGAGCCCATCTCTTAAAAAAAAAAAAAAAAAAAGGGAGAGGAAGAGAGAAAAAGAGGTCCAGAAGTACAATGTTTTGACCAAAGATTCAGTTTTTACACATTAACTAGCAATAAATATTATCACATTTGATTATTATTGCCAAAGTCAGAGTTTTTATTTAAGTTTCTGAATATGTATCATTTAATGAAAAGAATCTAAATGCTTGGTGAGCATATTTAAAAGGAAGACTAATTTAATGACACTGCGATGGCTATATTCACAACATGGAATCTTGATGGTACAGAAGATTCCTTTGTGACTTTTAATATTACCTTTACTTTTTCCTTTCATTTGATCAATAAGGTAGTAAGTACTCTCACTGAATGACTTGACTGAAAATTATAAGGGTAAGCAATACGGTTATCATTTGCTAATTCACTTTCTTATTTCATGACAATCCATATCATGTTCAGTCATAGAATTTCTAATTCAGCAAAGTTTCCTTCATGTGTTTTCAATTTCTTTTCGTACCTTTATTTCAAAAGACAAATTTACTCTAATTTGAATTTATCACATAGCATCTCAACAAATTTTATATTTCCTTGACATTAGCCTTTCTCTCTCATTCACCTTTGCTCATAAAGCTGTTTGGTAAATTGTTTTATATGCATACATTGCCTCAACACTAAGAGCGATTTCAACTCCTTAAAAGCCTTCCTCCCAGACATATCAGATGCAGTCTCACCAATACTGTGAGATTTCAATTTCTGAAATGGAAAGCATTCTTGTCAAGAAATCTCTTGTTCCCTAAACTTTCTCCTTGCTCTCAGAAAATAAAATTCTCACTGGAAGAAATGTATATAAAAGTCACCACTACTTAGTTTGTTTATTCACTCCTTTACTCATAAATTACTCTCTTGGTGTTCAGTCAAGTTTGTAAGAAATGGCTTGTAGTCAACTGGGAGTGGCAGACTTATCGAGCAGTAGCTTCCCCTTCATGGTAATTTTGGTCTCTGTGTTAAAGTTGATGGTATGTAATACAATCTCTTTCCTTGTTTCAGTTCTTTTGCTAAATTGTCTCATATCACAGAGTACAGATTCACTTTCTAGCTGTCCTCTCTTTTTCTCAAAAGATATATTTCAGTTCGAGATCCTGAGTATGTGGGTCAGTTGTTCAAAAACACCAACACAAAAATTGTTTAAAAATGTGACTCACAAATTCAAAAACAGTTTTTCTCCTTTTTCCCCCTCTTTCTTTTTTTTTTTCTTCTCTCTCTCTTCCTCCCTTTCTTTATCCTTCCCTCCCTCCTGTATCATTCAAACTCCCTTTTATCCAACAAATACTCCCTGTGTGCATGCTTATTCTGTTCCGAAACACAGTGATAAGTGCTGGAATACTATGGTAAGTATAGATACACAGAGTTCTCATAGTCCTCACTCTCTTGGATTCACCTGTATTGGGATTAAATTGTTGAAGGCAAAGATTATCATTTTGTGCATCCTTCTGTTCCAGACCCCAGCACTGTGACACAAAGTAGATGCTGAGAAATTTTGCTAAATTTAATTGTTATATCTAGTCTCTGTGGGCTCTGTACCTTCTACTAAAAACTTCTAGGTACAATTTTTTTAAAGGGCAGTGTCTTTCAATGACCTATATACTTGTCAATGATTTACCAGGGATTTTGGATTTCGACTGCATTTATCTGAAGTTTCTCATATGAAAGAAACAGCACAGTCTGCACCTTTCTTAATCATAGAAACACAAGACCAGATGTCAGTCTCTATTTCTACCTTGCTTGCTTTGTTTTCTCATCAGTAGGATGGAGAACATGCCCAGTGTTCAAACTAAAAGGTGGTTAGTTGTATTACTATGATTTTATGTTAAAGCTCTTTAAACAACAAGATACAATATAAATGCAAGATATTATTTTTTAATTGCACACATTTTAAACAGTTTTTAAAAGGGTTTAAATGTTCTACATTATTAATTAGCTAAAGTATTAATGAAAACTTCATGCTCTATTTTCTTTCTTAACAGCTTTATGATATATAGTTTGCATTCTACATTTTCTATTCCTAATATCTAAGAATTGATATCAATAATAAGAAAGTACAACCTGTCCAGATGATCCTGCGAAAAAACTTGAATGATCTAGTTTAGTTCTCTTCAAATATCAAGGCAGGTTTTAAGCTGCAAAAAAACAGATGAGAATAACTTGTGCATGTGAAATGCTTCTGGAGAGGTTTTATTCTGAGTGCCAGGGAAGGAGGCGGAGATTAACTTGCGGGGCTTGGCTTCATGAAATGCATGATGCAATGATTACCAGAAAAAAATATAAACCTGCAGATGCAGTTAGCCACATAGAATTTTGTTTATCCATACGAGATGTAGAAAGCCTGTTGTTCTCTCTCTCTCTCTATAAATAAATAAATAAATAAATAAATAAATAAAATTTCTTTGGCTCATATTCAAATTCCTGTGTTTGCCAACAGCCATCAAAGAGTTGGGAAGAGGGAGGGAGAAGTTAAGAGAAAGATGAGAGAGAAGAGTCCTGGAGTAAAACACAAGCGGAATTGGGAAGAGAGAATCTTCTATTCACTCACTGATGAATAATACCATGGATGAGGTTGACCTTCCACAAGAATAAAAATAGATGAGTGAAGAAAATGACAGGAAAGGATTAGGAGGGCAACAAGGATCCTGATCACTTTCCTGAGACCTACCAAAGAGGGCTTTATAGTACTTGGTTGTGTCCCAACTGAAGCATCTATTTAAAATATTTTCCTTTAACTCTTAAGCAGCCCGGAAAAAAAAAAAAATGGCAGTTAAAGAAAGAATAGACACATCACTTATCTTTGGATGATGATGATGATTGTTAGAGTTTCACTCTGTTGCCCAGGCTGGAGTGCAGTGACAATTATCTCGTGCCTCAGCCTCCTGTGTAACTGGGACTACAGCCGCCCACCACCACATTCGGCTATTTTATTTTATTTTATTTTTTGTAGAGACAAGATCTCACTATTTTGCAGTGGGGCTCAAGCAATTCTCCTGGGTTCAAGCAATTCTCTTGCTTTGGCCTCCCAAAGTGCTGGGATTACAGGTGTGAGCCACTGCGCCCGGCCTGGATTATTATTTTATAAACCTCACTTCCCCCTGCTACCAATCAGGTAACAGGATAGTACAGAATTTCTAGGAAAATGTAGACATGGATACTGTTGGAATTTAGACAGGAGAATGAGAAAAATAAATGTCTTAGGATTTGTGGAATCCATTAATCTTTCTCCTTTTCATTTATCTGCACCTACTCTGTCTTCGGCTAAGGAAATTCTCCCTTGCTCCACTCCGTCAATACCTCCAATCCAGTTAGTTCTCATTTCTCTTCCAATTATAATTATACTGCATTTCCTTTGAGAGACTTTGCCTGATTTTTATAAGACAAATGTGTCTCTCATGTGACTTTTGAACCTTATGCTTTCTCCTAATTAGCATGTATTTCACTGCGTTATAATTAATATTTACTTGTCCGTTTTCCTTGTTAGACTGTAAATAGCTTGAAAATAGGGTCTGACTCTGCATTTAGCATACTGCCTGGCAACTAGTAGGCTAGGATTTGAATATGTATTTACTGAATAAAAATGGCTGCTGTGGTCAACAAAAAAAAGTTAAGGAGACTGTAGTTGTTATAAAAAATAATAATATCCAGCCTTACCCAAAGTAAAAAGAGTTAAGTGGTTTCTGAAAAGTGAGACTGTTCATGATAGAAAAGTAAAGTAAGATGGAGTAACCAGAGACCCAAATTTAACTTTTGAAATTACTTGATTTTATGCAGTTTATTATTAGATTAAAGTATAAAGTGTTTAAAACAACTATTAAGTATACAAATTTAACACGGGCCATAATTTTTAACCCTGTGACATAGCTTCACCTTATTTTTTTTTAATGATAAGGATCTATGAGGTTTCCTTTATTGGTAGTAAAAAAAATTATTTCATCCAAAAAGGCAGGAATGGGCTCAGGCAAATCTGAACAGGTTTAATCTTCAAAACATTTGTCTTTTACTTGTAAACAATTGATTGCAGGGATGTTACAAATGTTTCTAACTCATGTGATATTGACAACCTCAAAGGTTCAATACACTATTAGTCTTAGAAAATCTTCCAAATGATGAAACTTCACTAGCTGATGAAAGCAAAACAATAGGCAAGATGGCCCTGAAACTTCATTCATCTCCATTAATAACAAGTATAGAATAAGTTACAGAATGTTTGAGTCAATGGTCTAAAGTTTTCTCCTTTGGACATGCAATGATTAAAAAAACTCCAAATAAACATCAGTTTTTAAAATGTTTATCTTGACCCTCAGAATCTGAGCAGATACCCCAAAACTACATCTATGATGAATCAATAAAAATGTCAACAACAACAAAAAAAGAATTTGGGCAGGCATGCCATCATACTGCTGTCATACTCCAAAACACTGAAAACAAATGTGGAGCTGGCATGTCTGCGTGACAGAATGTTCCCAAAACAATGACTGTTCCTTATTTGTGACTATTGGGGTTTTTCTTTTCCTTCCCTATCACACACTTTCTTTAAGTTAAGTTTAAGGATCCTATAAAGTCTTGACCTACAAAGTCATTTATGAGTAACAAGATTTTAATAGTGTAAAAATAAGTGGCATTATAACTGAGTTTTTTAAAATATCAATTATAGATATTTATTAAGAATAGTTTTAGGTTTACAAAACAATGAGACCAGAGTACAGAAAGCCCTTTTATATCCCTTCTCCTTCATACAGTTTCCGCATATTATTAACACCTTGTATTAGTGTGGTAAATTGGAAACAATTGAAGAGCCAATGTTCATACGTTAACATTAACTAAAGTCCATAGTTTACATTAGAATTCACTCCTTTTTTTCTCTTCACACATTAAAATATTTTTATTTTTCATTCGATTCTACTGATTTTTTTTTTTTTTTAATGTTTTGAAATCAAGGGATACATATGAGGATTTGTCACACAGGTATATTGCATGAAGATGAGGAGATTTGAGCTTATGACAAGTCCCATCCCCCACATCCCCCATGATAAGCATAGTATCCAGTGTGTGGTTTTGTAGCCCTTATTCCCCTCCTCCCTCCACCCTTTAAGAGCACCCAGTGTCTGTTGTTTGCATCCTTGTGCCTCATGTGTGTGCCCAGTGTTTAGTACCCATTTATGAGTGAGAACAGGTATTCAGTGTTCTGTTTCTATGGTAATTGGCCTAGAATGATGACCTCAAGCTGCATCCAAGTTGCTGCAGATGTCATGGTTTCATCCTTTTGTATGGCTACAGAGTATTCCATAGTGTATATGTACCATGTTTTCTTTAGACCACTGTCAATAGGCACCTGGGTTGATTCAGTATTTTTGCTATTGTAAATAGTGCTGCAGTAAACATACAGATGCAGGTTTTTTTTGGTAAAATGACTTATGCTCCTTTGGGTATATTCCCAGAAGTGAGATTACTGGGTCAGGTTGATCTGTTTTTTAGAGAAGCCTCTAAACTGTTTTTCACAGGGTTGAACTAACTTACTTTCCCACCAAGTGTACAAGCATGCCATTTCCTTTGCTTCTTCACCATCTGTTGATTTTTGACTTTTTAATAATAACCATTCTGATTGGTATGAGATGATCTCTCGCTATGGTTTTGATTTGCATTTCTCTGATGACTAGTGAAGCTAAGCATTGTTTCATATGTTTATTAGCCACTTGTATGTCTTCTTTGAGAAGTGTCTGTTCATGCCCTTTGCCCACTTTTTATGGGGATATTTGGGTATTTCTTTTTTTTCCTGTCAATTTGTTTGGGTTTCTAAGAGATTCTGGGTATTAGGCCCTTGTTGGATGGGATGCATAGTTTGCAAATACTTTTTTCTATTCTGTGGGTTGGCTCTTTACTTTTTGATGACTTCTTTTGCTGTGCAGAATATTTTTTGCTTGATAAGTTTCCACCTTATAAAATTTAATTTTCTCTGCATTTGCTTTTGAGGACTTGGTCATAAATTCATTGCCTCTGCCAATGTCCAGGACCATATTCCTGAGGTTTTCTTCTAAGATTTTTATACTTTGAGGCCTTACATTTAAGTCCTTGATCTTTTTTGAATTAATTTTTGTATGGTGATGGATAAGAGTCCAGTTTCATTCTTCTGCATATGCTTATCCAGTTTTCACAGCACCATTTTTTTACTAGGGTGTCCTTTTCCCAGTGTTTGTGTTCAGCAAGAAAAACAAAGCCAGTGGCACCATATTTCCAGACTTCAAACTTTACTACAAGCTATAGTAACCAAAGCAGCATGGTAGTGTTACAAAAATAGACACATGGGCCAATGGAACAAGATAGAGAAGCCAGAAATAAAACCACTGACCTACAACCAACTCATCTTTGACAAAGCCAACAGAATTCATTCTTTGTTAAATAAAATTGAATGGGTATTGATAAATGTGTAATATCACACATTTGCCATTACAGTGTAATATCACACATTTGCCATTACAGTGTCATACAGAATAGTTTCACTGACCTAAAAATTCTTGTGTTCAACTTATGTTCAACTCCATGTTTTTTGGTGACTTGACAACTCATATCATTTTGTTGCTGAGTAATATGCTTTTCTGTGGATATACCACATTTTGTTTATTCATTCAACTACTAGAGAACATTTTGGTTACCTCCACATTTTGGCAAATAGTAATAAAATGGTTATAAACATGTACATGCAGGTTTTTGTGTGGATATAAGTCTCCACCTCATTTGGGAAAATACCTAAGTGTGTGATTGCTGGATGGTGTGAAAAGTGGTTGTACCATTTTGCATTCCCACTAGCTATGAACAAGGGCTCTTATTGCTCCATATCTTTGCCAGTACTTGGCGTTGTCAGATTTTCAGATATTATCTGTCTTTTAGGGTGTGTTTAATTTTTGTTATAGCTGTGGTGTCACAGTCTTCAAGTTTCTTTAGTGTCTTTGTTTTTGTCACCTCTGTTGTCTTCAGATTTTCCTAAAAAAAAATCATTTTTCAATAAAGGCTAATCCTTGTAGTTCTTTCAGCTGTAATCCACTGTTTTCATACAGGAAACTTGTTAATATGCTAACCAAGAACTGCACCGTGGAAGTTCTATAATCCTGTGATTAGGTGTCCATCTTTTCATAGACTTGTGTTCCTGGGTTGTGACCTTCATAAGTGCTTTTCAGCTCCCCACCACTACCACCTTATATGAGACAAGCAGTCTAGCTGGGTGTTTCTCTTCAACCAGGCAGACAAGTCTCTGGTAAAATCTTTTATTTATTTATGCATTTATGTATGTATTTATTTGTTACATAGACATTTGTTATGGACAACGCTCTAGGTTGATTCCAAAATGGTTATTTTTCCTCCTTTTTTCTGTTCTTTGCTGTGATAAGTTGGTGAGACCTGAAAATAAAGACTGGACCCCAGGAGTTTTTAACTCTCAAGCTAATTCAGACTTAGCCTCTAGTGTTCCTGCCAGTTACTGGCCCCAGTGGCTTTTGCTCTTGCTTGCTCTCATTCTATGTATTTGACTGTCTCTACAGTTTTGGAGGCTGTAGTTCAACCTGTCACCTCAATTATCTGCTGAATCCTAAGAAGCCTTGTTAATTTTCAGTTTGTTCAGCTTTTTTCTTATAGTAAAGATGAAAGTGACAACTTACATTCTCTTTACATGTCAGACGTGAAACTGGAAGATGTTAATGCATCTGCCTGGCTTCAGATTTTAATATTTCTTGAACCCAAAAAAATAAAAGTGACGACATGGTCTTCTCTCACTCATAGAGTCCCTTAAAGTCTTATCAGGGAAGAAAGACACACATGAATGCTTTTAGTAGCACTTATTAAAAGATATAGATGTTAGGAAATGTCAGATATTTTAAATTTCAAATTTTTGAAGATAATGTGCAAAACCCAGAAACTTTGTTTAATCTTGGTAAAAGAAAATTCAGATTTTACCAATTGCAAATTTAGTAGTTTATCTTTTTATTGTCCTTCCTATCAGAGATATTTCTGCCATCCAATTACTAGAGATAAATTTAAAGCTCAAAACAGCAGTCATTGACATATAAATTGTGTCATTAATGCCAAATTAGGCTTATCCAAACATCTTAACAAGCTCATACACTTGAAAGTATTAAACTAAAAGTAAAATGGACTACAATTCATTTTTTCTACACAGGTTATCACAAAATTAGTGCAGTATTGCTATCCTTTGAAAAAAGGGCAATGGTAGTTTTGCAAATGCTTTTGAAAATTCTCATACTGTGGTTCTCTATTTTTGTAGAATTATTTACTTTGTGAATTTTTCCCTTGAATTCAAAGTATTATCAGTTGGTGGGAAGATTATGAAATCATATTTTTCTCTTGTTGTTTTGATTCCCTTCCTTTTTTGTGACAGCTAATTTTATTCATCAACTTAATTGTGTTAAGGGATATCCAGATAACTAGTAAAGTCTGAGCATCCCAAATGTGAAAATCTTTTTGAGCACCAATATGACTCACAAATGTCCATCAGAACATTTCAGATTGTTGCTTTTTGGATTTGGTATGCTCAATCCATAAGTATAATGTATAGTTTCCAAACTTTGAAAAAGATATGAAATCTGAAACACTTCTGGTTCCAAACATTTTGAATAAATCACACCCAAACATGTAAAACATTATTTCAGAGTGTGTTGGTGTGGGTATTTGGGGGAGAGATTAGCAATTAAATAAGTAAATTGAGTAAACAATATCTGCCCTCACTAATGTGGATAGGCATCATTTAATCTACTGAGGGTTTTAATAGAATGAAAAGGGGGATAAAGGTAAATTCTCTTTTTCTTCTTGACCTAGGACATCCATTTTCTTTTGCTAATGGACATTGGAACTTTGTATTCTCAGATTTACACCAGCAACCACCCTCCCACAGCCCTTTGGTGCTCAACTCTTCAGATTGGGATTGACTTACTCACCAACTTTTTTGACCCTCGCACTTGCAGACAGCAGACTTCCTAACCTCTATAAACATGTGTGCCAAATCCCACATCATGTCTATTCTTTTATTTACATATATATCCTACTGTTTCTGCTACTCTGCAGAACTCTCATATAGTTTAGATATTTGTTTCCTCCAAATTTCATGTTGATTTTGACCCCCAATGTTGGAGGTGGAGAATGGTGGAAGGTGTTTGGGTTATGGGACTGATTCCTCATGAAAGGCTTGGTGCTGTCTTTATGGTAATGAGTGACTTATTGTCCTGTTAGTTCCTGCAAGATCTGATTGTTATAAAGAGCCTGATACCTCCTTCATCTCTCTCTTTCCTCCTGTCTTGCCATGCTATGCCTTCTAACTAGAAGACTCACCAGAATCAAATGGTATGTCATGCTTCTTGTACAGCCTGCAGAACTGTGAGCCAAATAAACCTCTTTTCTTTATAAATTACTCAGCCTCAGGTATTCCTTTATAGCAACACAAATGAACTAAGACAAATTTCATCTAATGCAGTGTTTGACACTGAGACTGGTTCTAGACAAACAGAATTTTAATAATATATTTCTTTGAATTGGTTTTGGAGTTTCTAAAATTGACTTTCTTGTCTGATTAAATTTAAGGACACTAATGACTTTATTTTCATAGTAAAGAGAACACTGATGGCATAAACAGTTCATAGAGATATGCAAAATATCTTTATTGGATATTTACTCTTAATCAACCAATTATAAGCAACAAGCAGCTAAGTGGCTGTATTTGATAATTTTGAACATTTTTGAAAAACTAAGGGATTAAATAATACTGGGTGCTTACTTCTAACGTAACTTGTCAAAAAGGTGAAAAGAAAATTATAAAGTCAGAGATTTGAATTTCCAGTTCAAGTGCAGAATAAATGACCTAAGAACTTCTAAGTGTGCCCTGAGGGAAAGCTTTATCTCCCATGACCACAGGGCTGAAATTGCTGAGAATCAAATGCAGGACCTCATCTTTTAATTGACTGAATTATAACCCAAGTTGAACTCACAACCTTGCAAGGTATCTACTGTTAAAGTGAAGGCATTGATTAGAAAAGAAAAGGATCCCGTAAGTTGAGTTAGGGACTGTAGAAAGATCCTGATGAAGCTGGGGACATTGAACCCCTAAATACTGAATCTTCCTTGCCAGTGGAAGAGGTCTCCCTAACTCGGCATAATCCTTTACCCTGCCCACCCCCAATGGAAGTGGCATTCTCATCCCCATTGGTTATAACCTCTCCACCTACAGTGGTATCTGTCTTTTCACCTCCGTCTGAGGGGATTAACCTGAATTGCCTGAGGAAACAGTAATGGCCTTCACTGAGGCAGTTGCCAGGCAAGACAATGCTTATTCTCCTCAGGATGCATCCCAGGACTCTGTTTCCAAACCTTTAACTAGGCTCAAATGAGAAGTTGTGTATATTTGAGTTTTTTAAAGTATACAAGCAGAAATCTGGGGAATGTGTTTGGAAATGATATAAAGGGTTTGGGAAAGAAACATACAATGGGCTCAGGCTGAATTCATTGATATGGGCTCTCTAAAACTGTATTCTGCATTCAACATTGCAGCTCCAGAAAACAGAAGGAGCTTGTTTCTTTGGTTAGCTGAAATATGGATCAAAAGATGGCCCACTGTGAGCAAATTGGAAATTCCCAATCTCTGTTGATATAATGTAGAGAAAGGAATTTAAAGTCTTATGGAGATTGGAATGTTAGAGTGAATTTGCCATCTAAGACATAATCCCCCATACCAAGAGGATCTAGAATATAAAGTTTTTACCAATACTTTGAGAAATAAATTTTTGTGAGGAGGCCCAGCATCCCTGAAGGGTTCTGTGATTTCTCTTCTCTGTATTTCAAACCTCATAGTGGGATCCACAGTCACTCAACTGAGAAATCTAAATGCAATGGGTGTAACTGGATCCCAGGTAGCAGTGGTTAAGTGGTTGTACTCAACCACCAGAAGCATAGTTGCCATAATGGACAGCAGAGCCAAACCAGAAGTCAGAATTGTCTATATCTCTCAGATATATAATGGGGGCTAGTTGATCATAATATTTCTAGAGTTGAAGTATAAAGTGAAAAGAGTGACCCTGAGAAAATCAGAATAAACTTAGTCCACATTTTGCCTCAGCATAACCATTTTTGCTTAGAATCTAGTACAGGTTAGACATAGATACATTTCCAATAGGCAAGTTTTAGGAAGCATTCAGGCATTTTACTGCAGGCCAAGCTGGCAGCCTACCTCACCCCCTTGGCAAACTCCATCAGATGCAAGAAAAGGACAGCCCAACCTTTCAATTCATGGTTTAGCCTAATAATATCTAAGAAACTTTCAAGTTCCTTATTGAAGGTGCAAGGTCAAAGATCACCTCTTAGCTGGCTGAAGCCATAGAAATGATAATAAGACCACCTTTTAGCTAAAGAGCTTGTGGATTGGAAATATTTGGAAGGTCTCTTGTAGGAAAACCCCCCCCCTGACCCCCGCATCTCCTCCCATCTAGCCCACTATTATGGCAGCAATTTCATGGAGCAGACCACCACCCAATTACCCTAACGACCTTCTCTTATCAAAGGGAAGGATTAAAGATACTCAGCCACGAGCGGCTATTTCCTTGCTAAGCAATGGTGTGACCATGTGCTCTTTGAGCTATGGCCAGACCATGTTTTCTTTAAGCTTTGGCCCCCTCCCTAATCTTGGGGAGGTGAATCTCCTCTTTTGCTCTCTAATTTACTTTCTTAAAAACTATGTTCTCCAACCTAACTTCTGTGCAGTTCTTTGCATCTTTCTTGCCGATTGCACACCAGACACCCACACCAGTGGGCCTGACCTAACTTTTTGGAGGCCCTGCTGGGAGTGTGACCTAACATTTTTGCAAGTCCCACCGAGACTGTGACCTAACAGATAGGAAGCCTACTAAATTCTTAATTGATTTGTGAAAGCAGAAAAGTTCTAGGTCAGGTAAACAAAAACCATGATAACAGAGAACTGCTAGTTGGAGTGGTGCCCGGAGCAAGAGAAGGCTCTGCAACAGATCCTGTCTGTTGGCAAGCTACTCTGCCAGTTGGACCCTATACCTCAGCAGATTCATGGTGCCTGAAGTGTTAGTGAGGACAGGGATGTTGTTTGTAGCCTTTGGCTGGCTTTCATAAGTGAACTACTGCAGAAGCCTTTGAGATTTTGGAATTTGGCCCTGCCATCATCTGCAGTTAACTGTTCTCCTTCTGAGAGACAGCTCTTGGCCTGATCCTGGGTCTTAATAGAAACTGAATATATGGCCACAGGCCACCGACTTGCCAACCTGAGCTGCCCATCATTACCTAACTGGCTGTTACTTAACCCACAAAACCATACATTGAGGCATACATAGCAACACTCCATCACCAAATAAAAGTGGTAAATGTAATTTAGCCAGAGCAGGCCCTGTAGGCCCTATCCCCACTGGCACTTTTATATATTACACAAAGTGACCCAAATGCCCAAGGCCCTCACTCTTACACTGCCTTATCTCTCCCAGCTTACACTTAATGGCCTCATGGGAGTTCCCTACAAAGAAAGAGAAAACTCTAGCCTGGTTTACAGGTGGTTCTGCTTGATATATAGGCACCACCTGCAAGTGGACAGCTGCAGTACTACAGCTCTTTCCTGGGACATCCTTGCGAAGATAAATCCTCTCCATGGGCAGAATTTGGATAGTGAACTTTGCTTTGCACTGTCTGAAAGGAGAAATGGCTACATGGCGGTACCAACTCCTAGGCTGTAGCCCATGATTTGGCTAGAAAGTCAGGCAATCAGAAGGAACATACATGAAAAATTGGGGAGAAATAAATATGGGAAAGAGGCATGTGTACAGACCTCTTTGAATGGGGAAAAGGTATGAAGATGTTTGTGGCCCATGTGGGTGTGCTCCATAGGATGACCTCAGCAGAGGAAAGTTTTAATAATCAAGTGAAGAGGAGGACCAGTTCTGTGGATACCAGTTATCCTCTTTCCCTAGTCACCCTGTCCTCAGCCAATGGGCTCAGGAACAAAGTGGCCAAGGTGACAGGGATGGCGGTTATGCATGGGCTCAGCAACATGAAATTCCACTCACTAAAGCCAACCTGGCTATGGCCACCCCAATCTGCCATTAGCAGAGACCAGTACTGAGTCCCTAGTATGGCACCATTCTCCAAAGTGTTCTGCCAGCTATTTGGTGTCAGATTGATTGTTGGATCATTTCCATTATGGAAGGGGCATCATTTTGTCTTTATTAAAATAGACAATTACTCTGAATACAGATTTGCCTTTCCTGCATGAGATACTTCTGCCAGAACTACCATCCATGGAATTACAGAATGGTTTATCTCCTGTCATGGTATCCCATACAGAGATTAGTGCAGGTTTGGTTGTTTGCAGGATAGTTATATCATCCTGCAGAATTATGACCTTATTGTTGCTGTATAAGGAGGTTAAATATGGTTTAAGGAGATATATATGGAAATCAAGCTGACAAAGGATGAAGTTGTGACATTTAATTATTTTTTCCTAAACAAAATTTATTTCTCCCCAATCAAGGACCAAGCAATCAATATTAAACTAAGAAAACTATTTTCCATAGAGGAGTAGAAAAGACACCTTGTTCTATTTTTAATAACCATATTTAAAGAGGTGTAGTAAGAGGAGTTTATGGCCTAATATGAGTTTTATTTTTCACTTTGACTTTCAGCATTTCTTAGCACTGGTAATTGAGAGTGAAAAGAATAATTTGTTTTCCATAGTGTGGGATATTACTGGAAAAAAGCATTGCTCTTTCCCATGATACCTTCCAAAAGTAGTTAGGTGAAAACCAAGAGGCAAGAATGAAAATGCTCTGCATCCTTATGTTTTATTTTGTCATCATCTTCACATCAAAAGCATTTAGAGTATCAATTGTGTTCAACACAAAATAGCACTGGGAGTTGAAGAGAGAATGGTGCTACTTGCCATAACTTCAGCTAAGATCTGAACTACCCCGGATGTCTTCATTGGCAAACTCTCCTGACACCAGGGCCTCCCAAAGAGCACAAGACAAACAGCTGTGTGTGTCAAATAGCAAGATGTGCAAACACATCCTCTCTCTGCTACAAATAAAGAGTACACAGAAAGCACACTGGCAGCAAGATTCTGATTACTGGAGCCAATACTCCAAACACTTCTATACTGTAGGTGAAGGGTAAGCAGAGCAAAGGCAACAACACTTGGGAGGGAGGGAGAATGAGCGAGATGTACACATATGCATATAGACACACACACACACACACACACACACACACACACACACACGGCTGCCTCTAAAGGCTGCCTGCTGACTGTGAGCTCTTAGTTCAAACTGAATGATGTCTTTCTGAGAAGATGATACGAAGCTATGAGGGAAGAATGTCATGTGGAGCTGAAGGTAGACTGGAATTATATAACTTCCAATCTGCAACCTAAGGAATGTCAAAAACTGACCATCACTACCAGAATCTTGGAAGAGGCAAAGCATCCTGTGGGAAGATTTTACCTACATTCTTACAAGGAGCATGATTCTGTCGACACTGATTTTGGACTCCAGAACTGTAAGAGAATACACTTCTGTTGTCTTAAGCCTCCTAGCTTACGATATTTAATTTTGACAGCCCTAGGAAATTAATATGCTGGCTGTGGTAAATGTAAATAGAGTGTAATTCCTTATTCCAGTCATCTTACACTTGATCATATAACTTGCTTTGTCCAATAGAATGTGAGCACACGTGACAAAGGCTATGTCTGAAGAAAAGCTCAGAATGTCTTTGAATGATCTGGCCCTGTCACTCTTGTTCTTGTCCTCCACCTTGAAAACAGAATGTCCCAGATAGCAGCTACTTCTTCACTTTTGGTTCTTGAATGAGAAGACACATAGAGTTCAGCAGAACCTAACTGAGACATAGTGTGGTGAGCAAGAAATAAATTGTTGCTCACTCTGAGTCACAGATGTTTCGCAATTCTGTTCTTTCAGTAAATGCTGACTAAAACAGAAGGAGTCCTGGAAAATAAGACTATATCTCTCCAAACTAACCTACTTCATTTGCCAGTTACAACTAGCTCAGAATCCCTTGCAGAGTTCCAAGAGTCTAGATAGATCTGTTGATACAGATGATTCCCTGATCTGTGTCTAAGCTTGTCTAGGTAGTTGGTCCTTGTGCCATGATAATTTGAATAGATTGTTATTAGGCCGGTTTACCTTGCCCCGGGTGGCTAGTTTTATTACTTGTTTTTGTTTCAGGTGATGAGCATACAGACTTTTCCCCATATAATTTCAGAGGGCATCATGAGGCGGAAAAGGACAAAATTTAGAAGCATGTAGGTTGCATTTTAATACTTCCTAAAATATTAATTAATGTGTAGTTATCAGAAGACCCTAACATTGGCTGGCAATGATGACATCCTCCATTTTGGTTGTCAATCTAATAAACATTTATCAGAATAAAGCAAGAATTATTTTACTGTGCATAATTTCTGAGGATTGGTAATGCATTCTTTGTAGAATAGAGATGGTGTACCTATGATGCCTAAGGTCACTGCCTGGGTGGCTCAAATGGCTGAAAATGCCTGGGACAGTGCTTGATGGGGACCATATGGGACCTTATTTCTTCTTATGTCTGCTGCAGTTGGGAAACACAAAATCCTCATTTACTCTCATGTTCATTCTTGGTTTAAGATGATTGAAACAGCTGAGAGAGAGCTAGTATCACTCTTTTTTCATGTGTCTTCTTTGTGTGGATCATTTTGAGTTTCCTCAGAGTATGATGGACACAGGCAGCCAAATTTCATATATAAAAATTGACTTCCCCTGGTTCAAGAGACCCAGACAGATGCTGCTATATTTGTTGTGACCTAGACTCAGAAGGTATAAAGTGTCATTTCTCTAACCTATTTGTTCAAAATGAGTCACAGACCATCCTGACTACCCAAGGGTGTGTTTATTTTGGAGTCATTTTTTGAGATTATCTACCATACTTTCTTAGACGAAACATCAAGCTAGATGACTTTCTAGGATATTTACAAGTCTAATATTTTGTGATCTTATGGGGTACCTAGTACTATTGTACAAGTCAAGTACAATAATTTGACAGGGCATCATTCTTACCATACACAAAGCGGGTTTGTATATTTACTATATAATTTGCTACACCAAGTTTGTGAATCAGTAAAATATCTTGTTATTTTTAAAAGTCAGCACATTATTGAAAATTTTCAAGGGATAGAAGTAACTTGTCTTGAGTACAAGGTGCCTTTTTTCTTCCTCTAATCTGCACCAAGGTGCCATATGTATCAGTGGTGGCCTTGGTTTTCTATGGGTTCTCTGACCAGAATAATTTATCTCTTTTCAACAGATCCACAAAAATTCAGACTATTGAAGTAAATATGTGTTCTTGTTTCATGGTGATCAACTGTCTTGTTTTATAAAGAGAAATAAGAGAAGATGTCCAAGAAGTAGTATTGCTGGATGAAATACAAGACACCTGATTACATTTGAATTTTATAAAAATAATAACTTTTTTCATATAAGTACTTCCCAACTATTACATGGGATATACTTATATCTAAACATTTATTTGTTATTTACCTAAAATCCAAGTAAGTGGACAGTCTGTATTTTTATTTGCTTAATCAGGTGACTCTGATCTATGAGGCATAGGGAATATGGAGTTGAGAAAAACTAGAAGTACTCTCTTTTGCAAAGAATCTCAGTGCAATACAAGGTTTAAAAATGTTTCCTTTCATGAGTAATATTACTGCCTTGAACCTATGCTTTAGGTATTCAATCTTTCCTTTCTTTCTAGCTCACAGACCATGGATGATAGAACAGAAAATTGTGGCAGATTCTGCTGGTAGAAGAATCTGGTAGCTTTCACTCAGTTTCTACAGGAGGAGGCAAGGAGCAATTCTAAACTCATATTCAAATGAGGTATCAAGGAATTTGCACATCATTCTAAAATCCCTAATTTTATTTTATTGTATTTATTTTCTGTTTAACTGAGGCAGAGTCTTAGTTGTCCAGACTGGTCTAAAACTCCTGAACTCAAGACTGACTCCCACCTCAGCCTCTATAGGAGCTGTAATTACAGGCATGCTCCACCATGCCTGGCTTAAAATTCCTAATTTCAATCAAGCTTAAATTCTCTCTCATTTACTCTCCAATATAATCAGTTGGAATATTTTATTAATATAACTTTTGATCTTAACCCGAATTTCTGTTATTTGTGTTACCATCATTGTTCATTCTCTTATTACTTTCCCTCTAGTCTATTATAATAACCTCTAAGCTAGTCTTTCTATATTAGTTGCTGTTCATTCCAGACTCTCCTACAAAATTTGATTATTCACTTTGCAATCAAACACACATGGAAGTTCCTTAACTTTTCAAATTACATGCAAGATGCTCAAACAAGCCATCATGGTCTTTTGTTTCTGGCTCTATGCCATAATTCCTGATGTATATTCTATTATTCCCATATGGAAAGTCCATGCTCTTGCCAAAAATGCTTCTTCCAAACAATTTCTTGTTTTTTCCATTTTTCTGCTATTATTTTTATTTGCAATAGCCTTATGTCATTCCCTTATGTGTAGTTACAAATCTAGTCCATCATTCAAGGTCACCTGATAGATATGTGCTACTTCAAATTTTGTTAGAAAATAATTTCCCCTTTTCAAAACTCAGCATGCATTTAATAGACATTTCCTTGACTGTATTCACACTGTATTGCTTTTATATGTTTATATATTTATATGTTTATATATATGTTTATATATTTATATATTGACTCAGTAAATGAAAAAAACACTTATTCAGTACCTAGCATAAGCTTAATATGTTCCAAGTTGCTGAACTCGGTAAGATAGCAGACAAGATACCCAGATCCTTGCCTTCGTGAATTTCTAGATTATTACTGACAATGGGCATTTAACAAATAATTTACTTTGTCATTGACTCATATCATGAAACATGCTATATAGACTAATATAAGAAAAGAACATTGCATTTTAAAAGTGCATTACTGAAGACACTAAATTAATCTATGAGTCATGTACCTTTACACAAATTTAAGAAAGAAAGATCGTTCTATAGGACAACAAAAGTTTCTTGTTTTATCTAGGACATAAGCCATATGTAATTAGAAGTGAGAAATAAGTCTGCAAAAGTTTAGGGTTAGTATTGTGAGGTGGAATTGGACAAGCCTATTATTCTCATACTTGGAATTTAGAACATGGGTATAACAAGGTCATATTAATGTTTCAAAGGAAATACTCTGGCAATGATATATAGTATGTCTCTTCTAAACTGTAATAGCAATGAAAACAATTTGGATTTAAGAAGGACTTGATATGAAAAGATTGTTTTAAGGTGGCAGAGGTTTGGAGGTAGAGAGGGGCCATTGCAATAGGGAGAACGTTCTGACCACAAGATCAGAAAGCATGTTAAGAGTTAACCCAAGCCGGGCTCGGTGGCTCAGCCTGTAATCCCGCGCCTTGGGAGGCTGAGGTGAGTGGATTGCCTGAGCCCGCGGGTTCGAGACCCGCCTGGGCAGGCAAAACCTCATCTCTACAATAAATCAAAAAAATTAGCCGG
>CAUYQG010135333.1:0-32296 GCA_963574415.1 Tarsius wallacei
GACTGGAGTGCAGTGGCCGCGCCCGGTCACCGCAGCCTCGACCTGCTGGGCTCCGGCGATCCTTCCGCCTCAGCCTTCCGAGTAGCTGGAACTACGCGTGCTACCACGCCCGCTGATTTTTTGATTTATTGTAGAGATGAGGTCTCACTTGCCCAGGCGGGTCTCGAACCCGTGGGCCCAGGCAATCCACTCCCCTCAGCCTCCCAAAGGCGCGGGATTACAGGCTGAGCCACCGAGCCCAGCTTCAGAGAATGTTTTAATTTTAATTTCTAAATTATTTTTTGAGATGAAAGATCCCTGTGTTGCCTAGGCTGGTCTCAAGATTTGGGCTAAAGCAACCCTCACACCTCTGCTTCCCAAATACTGGGATTAGAGGTGAGAGCCACCAAAACCATTTTGGCCTTATTATCCTTCTGAATGTTTTGCATGCAAGTAAATCTACTATGTTTATCTAAAATTACATTTTCTTTTTCCCACTTTTTAAATTCTCCAATAAATTTTGACTTATGCCTACCATTGTAGTTTTAATTGTACCCCCTTAAAAATATGTTGAAGTACTAACCCCTGGTACCTATAAATGTGACCTAATTTGAAAATAAGGTATTGGCAGATATAATTGGTTAGGAGTTCATACTGGATTAGGATGAGCCCTAATCCAATATGATTGGTGTTTTAAGTGAGACACACACACACACACACACACACACACACACACACACACACACACACATTCTCTCTCTCTCTCTCTCTCTCTCTCTCTCTCTTTCTCTCAGGGGGGAAGAGCATGTGAAGATGAAGGCAGAGATTAGAGTGACACATCTACAAACAAAGAATATCAAGGATTTCTGGCAACAAACAGAAGCTAGGAGAAACATGAAAAGATTCTCCCTCTACAACCTTCACAGAGATACTTTGCCAATAGCTTGATATCAAACTTCTTATGAGAGAATAAACTTCTGTTGTTATAAGCCAACCAGTTTGTTATAATTTACTATGGTAAAACTTAGGAACTAATGCAGCTAATTCAACATATTCCTTCCAATCAAACCATTGCAGGATAATATTTATATAACAATCACTTTGCTACCTAAAAATAATTACCCTATAAAACACTCTTAATTCTACACAACTTGGGATAATATCAACCATTTAAATTAGGTGAATTTGATCAATCTACTAAAAATTATTTAAAATATGTATTATTGAGTCAGGAATTGATGAAAAAGTCTCATCTATAAGCATAAAAACATATACAGTTAGATGCTTATGACTTACTCCCATCAACATTTAATCAAGAATAAAGTGGAATCAACTGAGCAATGTCTATATTTAAACTACAGCAAATGTTTCCTCACACCGAAGAAAAACGGCCAGGCACAGTGGCTCAAGCCTGTAATCTCAGCACCTTGGGAGACCCAGGTGAGAGGATTGCCTGAGTTGGGATTCGAGATCAGCCTGGGCAATTTGGTGAGACCTCGTCTCTACAATAAATCTAAAAACAAACCAGGCATGGTAACTCATATCTGTAGTTCCAGCTACTTGGAAGGCTGAGGCGGGAGGATCGCCTGAGTCCAGCAGGTGGAGGCTGCAGTGGCTGTGAGTATGCCACTGCACTCCAGACTGGGGCAACAGAAAGAGACTCTGACTCAAAATAATAATAATAATAGTTTTAATGCATTTATTTAGTATAGTTTTTTTAGCTTTTCATTTATTCAAATCTTGTTTTTTCTTATGTTCTAGTAAAGAAAAATTCAATTGCATCAAAATTCAATTACATTTTGGAGAAATAATTTTCTTAAATATTCATTTCTGAAGCATCATTTCTTTTTTTTTTTTTTTTTTTTTTAGTCGGAGTCTCACTCTGTCACCCAGACTGGAGTGCAGTGGCCACTCACAGCCACCACAGCCTCAACCTGCTGGGCTCCGGCGATCCTTCTGCCTCAGCCTTCCAAGTAGCTGGAACTACAGGCGCGCGCTACCACGCCCGGCTAATTTTTTGATTTATTGTAGAGATGAAGTCTTGCTTGCCCAGGTGGGTCTCGAACCCGCGGGCTCAGGCAATCCTCTCACCTCAGCCTCCCAAAGATGCAGGATTACAGGCTGAGCCACCGAGCCCGGCTTGAAGCATCATTTCTTCTGGTGATCCTGTAAAGTGCTTAAAGAATAAAGTGAACTAGATCATTCATCCACTTTTCAGAAAAACTGGCATCACCAATTCTGAGAAAAGCTTGTAGGAAATTCAGTCCTGGAACTGATTTCAGACCTTCTGAATGAGAATCTACATTTTAAACAAGATCTCCTAGTGGTTTCTAGGCAGAGTAGGCTTTGAGAAACATAGGACTAGAAGATCCCAAGCTATTTCCACTCCATCTCCATCAGTTCCATGGAGTTAGAAAATCCGCAGTTTCATTACTCTGTCCATGACAGAGTCCTGATACACATTATAAGAACAGAAACTGAAGCAAAATCCACCAACATCATTGTGGGGATCCAGTCCCTGCAGGGATCGGGGATCTCTGGAGGTGAGATGGCGTCAGTGATTTAACTGGAGGGATGAATATTAGGAAGAAAGAAAGAAACTGGACAACTGTTCAGATTGAGCAGACGCTGTTTAATGGGTGTTATCCCAGGGCTTTTATCCCCAAACTCTGCAACGTTATCATCCCAGGAACCCCTGCTGCTATGGTTACACAAAGGTAGCATGTGCCTTTCATATGATCAGGTCCAGGTGCACGCAGGACACCCCCCACTCTCAAGCAGATGTATTTTTCAAACATGAGGAAGAACATGAGGTTCTTATCCAGTTTCTGTGTACCCGTAATTGTTTACAGCTACATAACATCGTTCAATGCTTACACCTGAAACCAACATAATGATATATTACCTTTTACTATTCTATGCTAATTCAAACTAGTTTCTATAAAACAGTTGCTGCTATGGTTACACTCTCCTAGCACCAGCTGGCCTAATTCAAACTTCACTGGCCCCCTGAATCAAACTGAACTAACCACACTTCTATAACAAAATGGTTACTTAAGTTTTCTTTAATTTATATAAACTATTTTCTAAAACTTATATCTATAAATTTCTAAAATCACATCAAGAAAACCTGTGACTTGCACTAAGGCTCCTCAAAGTGACTCAAAGTTAAACTTAAATTGTTTAAAAGCAAAAACCATAAACTGTGGAAAATGGGAACAATAGACTCCCAAGTTTAGCTGTGTACATTCCGGTCTCAGAGCTTTCTGTTAGAGCCAGCAGGAGCCTTTCCTGGTTGTAGTGCCAAGTGGAAAAGGAGGGAGGAAATGGGGTCAACAGCTCCCGAACACATTCTAGTGGCCTCGGAGTCAACGGCCCTTCCTGATCCCTAACGTTCAGTGGGCCTCTGTGACCAGCTCCCAACATCTCCCCCTTTTTTATTTTTAAGCACAAAACCATGGAACTCTGTGTTGAGCTGAGATATGCTCTTCTTTAACCCTCTGAAGATGATTAGAAGTAGATACAGCAACAAAAGAATCACTGCTCCACAAGTTCCCACATTAATGAATATAGACATCAATGATTTTTGATTAATGAAGGAAGAAAAATTATTAAATATAGAACTGGCCAAGTCAGTAGACCGGAATTGCCTTTTAGCAACCGTCATGTTTTGAATTTCCTGATGCAATTTAATAAGGTCTATACTCAAGTCTGAATGATTCCAAATTCCATGAATATGATTTTTAATTTTGTCCCATGTGTGGACAGATGTATTTATCTCTAAAGGAGTGAGGCAAATTCATTTAAACTCAGAGTAACATCGGAGAGCCAATTTTATTTTTAAGGTCACAAGTTCTTGTACTATAGCTAGAACCGCTTCTTCCAAAGCATTAACTTTGCTCTCTAGCTTGTAATTAATAATCTCTTGGGTAGCTAAGGCTATAGAAACATTCTTAGATAACTGATCAGTGAAGGTAGCTGTGTGGACCCCCTGAGCTAAAGCCACAGCTGAAACTGCTACCGAAGTAGCAACAGCTATTAGGGCTGTAATTCCCAAGATTAACGTGGGTAAAAACCTTTTTTGTTTTTTCTTCAAAAGAGAATTAACTTCATACAACGTTTGTAAACCATATCCATCAAACCAGCGAGAATGTACTGGAACCATTAAGTATGGGGGTTGTTTAAGAATGAAAAAACCTTCATAATAAGCATCATTTAAACAATTTATGAGAATACAATTTTGACAAGATATTGAATACACACCATTGCAGTGATTAATTTTTACAGTGTGATATTCATTCCATACAAAAAAAAAAATAAGGGGATTGTAAGCAAGCTCTTATTTTATAAATCTCCCATGTGGTTGGGCTAAAACAATGGGTTTCAGGGCAGCAAGGGCCCTCCAAGAGTAAGGTTGAACAATTTGTTTATTTCCGATAGTAGTTGTTAATACCAGGGGTACCCATCCATTAATATGCCGTCTAGCAGGAGATGGAGTAGAAGTAGTTAAATAAGGTCATAAATTTAAACCCCAGTCACTAATATATAGTCTTTCACCCGGTGTGGAATAGTCCAATTTAGATCCATAAACGCAGTCTCTCCACTTTGAGTACCCAGTGTCTTGCTGGATGAGCAACCAGTCCTTCTCGGCATTATTAGGAGAGCAGATGGGCATACTAGATGGTGAAGAAGCTCTTGTGACCAAACTGGTATTGACTCCTCCAGGCATCAGTGGTTCGACCCACCAATATTCTCTGTTATTGCTCTGAGTTGGACTCTTAGTGATTCAAGACTTGAAAGAAGACATTAAGCAAATAGCTCTACAATTATTAAAGACTGAATTATCATAAAAGCAAATGGGAGGTGACTAAGAGTGTCCTTCATAGGAAAATTATTATTAATAACATGTTTGGTTTGAGTATAAATTAAAGCAGTTTCCCTATAATCAGTTAAAGCTACTTGCCAATCGTCACTAGTTTGGAACAAAGTTTGAAATTGAAACTTATCATAAGGAACAATTATGTTGTGTACATTATGTCCAAATAATTCAACACTTCTATGCCTCCCTTTGATTATAAGTAAAGCTACTAAGTAAGGATAGGAAGCCAAGATTTTCTTAGATGACACCGGTAGATGGAGCCATTCCATTGGTCCTTCTTGCCACAGACATCCTGTGGGAGTATGGAGAGTGCCAGAATAATTAAGTCCCAAGGTAGGCGGTAGTCTATTCTTTTAACCTTTTGAGACTCAATAGCCTTTTCCACAAGGGACAAGGCTTCCTTGGCCTCTGATATTAGAATTCTTTTAGAATTTGGAGAAGAATCTCCCTGTAAAATATTGAACAAAGGTTTTAAGTCTGCCATGTTAATATGTAAATAAGGCCTAATCCAATTAATATCCCCCAGCAATTTTTGGAAATCCTTTAATGTCACCAAGTGGTCTTTTCATAATTGTAGAAGTTGGTGACTTACTGTTTGTGTATGTAAAACATGGCCAAGATATGTGAAAGGAGGATTGGTTTGAATTTTTTGGGGGGAGTAGAAGGCTCTATATGACCAGCCTGCAATTGTTGCTGACCTAGTTTTTTAGCTGCCTTAAGTTTCTCCAAGGGCATGGGCCATTGTTCCACCCAAATCGGTTTGTTGTCTTTCCAGGTAATAGGGTCAGCAGTTACAGGAACAACAGCCCTTAGTATACATTTGGATAGCCAATTGCAGCTCAATTTGTCTTTTCATTTACTTGGACAGGTTCCTGCATCCCCTGTCCGTCTTTGCCAAGTCCCTTAAAGGGATCATAGCCCATTTGTAGCATTTGTGCTGAAACTTTGTCATTAGGGCTATATAAAAGCATGCCCATTTGAGCAAGAATGTCTCTTCCCCATAATGTAAAGGGGATAGATGGAATAACATATGGGCAGAAAGGTCCTGAAGTCTCATTGTCTGTCCAATTCAAAATTTGAGAATTCTAGCCACTGAGGGCACTCAACCAATGCCTGTAAGTCCCGAAGGACCCATTTGGGTTGGCCAGGAAGCAGGCCAATCCTTCCCGGCAATACAGGAAACATCGGCTCTGGTGTCCAACAAGCCTTTAATTTTAACTCCTTGAATATATAAATCTTTTAAAGGTATGGAATTAGTAACCTCCTGAACCCAAAAAGCAACATCACTAGAACAAAATCCAGAGTCATCCCTAGGCAGGTCAGTTAAAGTTTTACCTGCTTTATGATAAGGCAGGAGCAGCAGCTGGGCTATTCTCTGACCTTTGTTAAACTGCACAGTTTTGTTAGGGGGAGTGACAAGCACATGGATTTCCCCTGTGTAATCTGAATCCACCACTCCAGGAATAATGGAAATTCCTTGTAAGGACAAAGAACTTCTGCCTAATATTACACCCACTATTCCTTCCGGGAGAGGGCCCTTTACTTCCATTGGAATTGGGGTTACCGGCACATCCAGGGTTAATATTGTTGTGGTGGAAGAACAGAGGTCCAGTCCTGCGCTCCCTGGGGTGGCTCATATAAGCTCTGCCATGGAACAAAAGGAATGAACAGGTTCATGGTGGAGGCTGCCCCTATTGTTATTTGGGGCCGGGGCTGGCCCCTCTGGCCATTTCCCTGAACTGGGATGACTTGTTGCTTAATTAAAGGAGTGCCATTTTTATGAAATTTTGACCAACACTCTTTTGCCCAATGATAGCCTTTTTGACATTTAAGACACAGTTTTTTTGGTTGAGTAGCCCCAGCTGGTGGCGACGGTGTGCCGTGTAAGCTGGTCATACCTTGCTTAGCCGGACAATTTCTGTTAATGTGCCCGACTTGACCACAGTTAAAGCAAGACTGTAATGAGACATTCTTTTGCTTATTACTTATATACTTTTGCATATATTACTTATATTACTTATGTCACTTATATATTGCTTATATTGCTTATATACATATTGCTTATATTACTTATATTACTTATATATTGCTTACATTGCTTATATATATGTTGCTTATATCACTTATATTACTTACATTACTTGTATATTGCTTATATTAGTTATATTACTTATATTACTTATACATTTTGCTTATTACTGCTCAAACTCCCTGCATTCCTATAAGAGAAGGAAAAGTGTAACTAGGTCCAGGCTTTATTTCAGTATTCTCAACCTTTAAAAGAAAACCTTAGAAAGACGTGCAGTAACATTATTAGCATATTTTTGCACATGATATTTTACCATTTCACCTTCCAATTCACCCTTATTCTGTGAAGATAACTTGTCATCATGTAAAGGAGGTGCCGAAGCAGCAGCAAAAAGGAAATTCTCTTCATCATCATCATTGTCAGTGGCCCTTTTTGGGGAGGAAATTTCTCATAGTCATGCTGTGGATCTAAAGCATCTTTAATTAAATTCCATAAAGAAAAGGCATTAGGTGGCACTTTCTTGGGATCATGTTGTGTATAATACAATCTTAGTTTCTCCCCAACCTTAGCCCAAATATCCAAATTCACCATAACTTTTTCAAGAAACCATGGACATTGTTCTTGGACAAAATGTAGAAAACGAGCTAGGTTATTAGAAGAAACTTTAGTTCCACGTTTAGACAAAGTATTCATTAAGATACTGATAAACATTTTCCATTCCTTAGACTCACTCTGGCCCATGATTATATCACGGCTCTGGTGCCACAAAAAACTTTGCTTACCCGTCCTCACTCTGCCTGTCTCTACAGAGGGTTCTGCAGCACCCTGGGTAAGAAAAAGCTTACCTTTCCAGAGCCCCACGTTGGGCACCAGTTGCGAGGGTCCAGCCCCTGCTAGAATCGGGGATCTCTAGAGGTAAGATGGCATTGGTGAGTGTACAAGTCTCCAAAAGTATCAAATATGGTTCATAAGTTACCTTTCTCACTTACGTTTTAGGGAATTTGAGGTATAAATAGTAACAAATCTTGACGTAAAAGGAGTTTGGATTTCCATAGCAGTCATACAACTCTAAAATGTAAGATATAATATTCACAATTTTTTTTATTTTTCCTTTTTATTATATAATGAATATTTCAAAAAGTAGACAAAAACAAAAATACAATTACTCCTCATATATTTTATCACCCAGCACCAATAATTACCGCATTTTACCCTAGGTGTTCTGAAAATCACTTTATTATAGAAGATGTATTTTAAAACAAATTCTAAACCTTATCTTTTCAATCTATGTTCTAGAACATATTCTTACATAATCAATGTCATTTCAATGCATACAAAAATTAACAATAATTATGTGACACCATCTAATACTTAGTCTATATTATACTTTTTCCAATGGTCTCAAAAATTCATGTTGAAGTTGATTTAAGTCAGGGCCCAAAGAAGATGTATCCATTGCATTTGACGATTACATTTATTTTCTTTTTAGTAGTTTTCTTTATTTGAATATTTATTTGAATTCATAAACTAATTTTAACATTAGAACAAAAGTGATATTGCTTTAGCAAAACTGTGCTAGAGTAAATATTATGTTTCTTTTACATACGATGGCTTTTTATTATTTTCAAACAAAAGTAATCAGATAAATAAATAAAATCATCAGTTATTTTCTTTAAAAATTACTAATGTAAGAAACAGAAACAAAAATTAACTTAAATTGGTTTTCTTCTACTATGACTATCTTAAATAAACATCCTGGCATCTGGGCAATTTTTTTTCCTACTTTTTCAAAGTATTTAAAATATTCACATGCCGTGTTTTGTTATAATTTGTATTACAGAAAAAAGCATTATCATTTAACATTAGTAATGTGAGCAACTAATACTTTTAGATATTATTTATTTTATATTATTACTTAACTATTGGTCATAATAATTTCTATCAACTCTTCTTTTGGTATATTTTCATACTTAAATTTATATTATAACTTTATATTATGGACAAATGATATTTTTTACTCTTTTGTATAAATGTAAGTTAAAATGTTTGAAAATTAAAGTCAAAATTAATTTCTATAAATTACACACATAAGAATTTTAAAATAGCATTAATGCGTTTTCTCTCACAACTATTAGGCAATATGACATTCAATTTGTACTTTAACTAATTTTCTCACACTGAAAGTGGAAAAAACCCCGAAAGTATGTCTTTTTTATGTCTGACACTATTTTTTTTTTGGCTCATTGTCTAATGCTTATTAAAATTGGGCAGACTGATATTTTCTTCTCTCACTACTTTAGCAAGATCAATTTTAAATAATTCTGTCATGCTTTTATTAACCATTTGAATGTAAATCACTTCTAAAAATTAAGCTTTATTTTGAGATTTCATGTTAATCAAATTAGTTATACATCAAGATGAGTAGAAGGTAGGCAGAAATGTCAAGGTTGAAAGTAAAAGACAAAAAAATAAGATATTTTAAAAGAAAAAGTCCCATCATCCTCTTAACGTTTGCTCACTTTAAAGTCAAGGTCATTTGTTGAATACTTTAATGTTCAAATATGTTCAGGACACTGTTCTGCACACTAAGGACACACTAATTTGAAATAAATTACTTGATCTAGCTGACAAGAAATGCATTTATGTATCTGTAACATGTGAATGCTGATATCCATAATCATCTCATAGGAACAGAAGAATATAAAGGGCATTTTGTCACAAGAATTTGTAAAATGTATTATTGTCATCTGAGAACAAATAGCAATCTTTTTAGAGTACCCATGCTCAAATTTTTATCAAAAGGAGAGCATATCCTCAATTAGGAAAAAAATATTTTCTTAATGATTACATCCACAATTCATGCTTCATTTATATCTAAAGTGTTATCACCCTTAGCTTTGACTTTCTGCTTCTGTTTGTTAATTGAACTTAGGTGTGTCCTGTGATTTTATTGTCTCACTAGCTAGGCCTGAACTATATTACGAATCTTAAAATGCTAGCCTTTCCTAAGAAGGTAAGAAGGGTTCCTTGATCAAGGACACTTCTAATGGCTTTTATGATTTGGACACTATTTTAATGTATAGACTATCCTTTTCCCCCCTTAATATGAGGACTACTCAGTAATTCTCTCTTTGTGCCTCTCTCTCCTGTACTTCCTCCCTCTCATCCTCCCTCCTGTTTTTCATCATTGTTGTTGTTGTTATTGTTTTTGGCGGGAGGGTGTTTACATTACTGTGTGAGTATCAAAGATATGTTTCAAGTTTTCAATTGAATATGTTTCAGTATCCAAAATGGTATAAAAACAATTGCTGGTTTTCAAAATTTTACTTACAGATTTTCACATACTCAAATTTGTAGTGCAGACTGAAGCTAGTTTAACCTTTGCAATTCTATAATCTCTGCACAAATTCTTGACTCTGCTATTATAGTATAAAAGTTGCCATAGAAAAAAACACATGCAAGTTATAGGCAACACATGAAAAAAGAGCAAGCTTTTTAGAGCATTAAGAAATCCACTCCCAAATTTAAGTAAAAAAGATAAAATATCCTCAATTAAGAGACTATGATACTTCTCTGATATAACAATGAAAAAGTATACCTTAGGGGCAAAATCTTCTGTAATCTTAAGAAATAATTGGAAATTAAAGAATTTCTTTGGTTCTTATATTTTCCTTGGCAAGGTCGTCATTTTAAGACTATTTTGCATAATCAGTGCTGAAATGCCAATAGGCTAGTGGCTAAGCAAATTGTTCTTGTTGAGTGCTTTCCAGAGCTTGACAAGTTAGAATGCTATAATATTAAACTTTCAGGTCTCGAAAGTTATTGAAAAGTTTACATTTCAAATACCTTCCTTCTGCAATGAAATTAAATTAAAGACACTAAACTATTATTAGAGTAATGCAAGACTGCTAATAGCATCAAATATATAATTCTTAGGGAGAATTTCAAACATAGCAAGTGATTACAGTAACATGAGTGACTAGCAAATAAAAATTTAATATAAGCTGAGCAGCAGGATATAAGGAAATTGTGGTGAGTTATACAAATATTTGGCATATTTTTGCAATACTTTATTTGGTAAATGTGAATGCTTTATTTCAAACATGGTAATTAAAACAATAATAACATTGTATCTAGTTCATTACATACTAAAAGTATTTTTAAAAATTATTGTTCTTATGTTCCCTATGAAAGAGTACATCAAGATAACTTTTAAAATTATGGCTTTAATTTTATGATTATCAATTTTTGAGGAATGAATAAAGACTTATTATGAATTTCAAGATAATGATGCTTTTTGAATAAGTATTTATAATCTAAGTTTCCATCAACTCACTCCAATATCTACCTTCACATGTAAGACAAACCACAGAGAACATTAAACTATAAAGAACATATGCTAAATACTTGTTTTATCATTAAGGGATTGTTTCCTTCATTCAGCTTAATGAAGGGAAAGGTGTATGAGTTTACTTTCCTTTCCAGATGCTTCTCTTCTTTCACAATTTTGGTTCAGCTTTACCTGTTGACCCATATGAGGCATATGAAAGAAACCAAAAATATAAGTAGAGATGAATTTAACACGACACTACAGTTTGGCATGACTTCCAGAATTAAACCTTGAAGATAAACCATGCCATTTCACTGTGGGTCCTTTGGCAAGGTATTTAATTTCTGTAATTTTGAGTTTTCTCATCCTTAAAATAGAAAAACTGGGTTATTGTGATATTAATAAGTTGACGAATGCAAAACATTTAGATGAAAAACTTTATTGGTTAGTACATTTGAATATAACTTCTGCTTCTACACACTCAGTAGAATGTGATTGTTTAGCGATTGCTCAATTCTCTATATATACTCTCACATCCAAACTTCAAATATGAATGATATGTTGTTTTACTTCTTTAGGGCTTCATATGTAGATTGAAGTAATGGATGAGTGGCGATCTGGAACAACTGAGCTGGAGGACTTTACATTGGAAAACATAAAGGAAATAAAAGACAGGTAGAGAGAGTCAAGAGGAAACTGTGTGAGTTGAAGTGATTACTTGGAAGCATTTTGAACATGAGTAAACAAGATTTTTTAATGAGAAGCCACGTTGTGAGAGATATTACCAGAATAGGAGAGATGGGTAAAGGGAATAATTAAATAAAATTTTCTGAATTGTAAAAATGTCTTCAAGTTTAGTTATTTCTTTCTAATTTCAGAAAATATGTAAGTTCTCTTTCTTTTTTTCCCTTAAATTACACATTCTTTGAGTGAAGTACCTAAATAAGGCAAGCGAAAGCTAGTCCAACTTTATCAAGATTATGAACACATGTGTGTGACATATGCATCAGTATTTCTGCCTAGGAAATTTTGTAGTTTATACATAAATTAGAGAAAATTCTACAGTTACACTGCACAATTATACTTCCAGCTACCAATGTTCTTTATTTGGTCCAAAATCTTAGTAATGCTGTAACATTCTACCTGAATGGAGTGAAATGCCTGAAAAAATCCACTCTATTTTGCTAGGAAAAAATGGTGTTTTTACTCTGCAGTTTGCTTTGCAGTGGAACCAGCAGTTTAGAGGCCACCCTAGATTGTCCAAAGAAGAAAACAAATGAATTCAATATACATTTGTTTCTCATTGAACCGTATATCTAGACTATATGCTTATTCTCTGTATGGCATAATAAATATCTCCATTGGCTTCAGCATGAATGTGTTTATGCATAAAATTTATGTTGGACTACCCCTAAAATGACAGTATAGTTTGGAGTCTAGATTATTTGGTACTTATCCCTTCCCTTGTCATAGTGCATGTTTTTATTCAGAACTCTCTGTCTTTAACAGTGAAAACAGTACAAACCTCTGTAAAAAATGTTTCTGGATGTTATAGTCCCTATTCCAAAACAAAGGAGTTAAAAGAACACATTGCTTTAAAAACATCACATTTCTTGATTTTTTTTCTCAATACGGTATCAGAAAATATTATTTGCAGGAAATGCACAAGCTATAGAACAAAAATCACATTTTGAAATATATAGAATTCATAATTGGGGCCATTAGAAGCATGGGGGTTTTTCACACATATTTTGACAGTCTTTTTAAAATAGGTATAAACAACAAAAATAAACACCACTTCATCATTAAAAAGTCAGATTATTAAGCCTAAAGGTGTTTGTATTCTTCCTAGAGCCTTAAGACTAGAGGGAAAAGTTGTATATAATAAAATGTTTATTCTAAAAGTTATAGTAATTTTATGTAGATTGAGTAAACATCAGATTTGAAAGCAAAGTTACAGAATTATCCCAGAATTCTTAGTATATTTTTAACATTGTATGCTAACAAATCAATTTTCTTTGTTGTTGGAGATTGTATAGTATTTATTTATGTAAGAGTCTCTGCAAATCTAACTATAATAGTGCCAGGATCTTAGCACAGAAAACAATAGGATGAAAAACAGAAATAGCAGAATTCTCTCAGTAGTTATGCTGTGGTCAGTATGTATGATCTAGTTACTTTATTAAGCGTCTTTTTTTTTTTAATTTTAAAGATGTGGCGTACAATTCAGGGTTAGGTACATAAGTGATCATTGTACAGGTGAAGTTTGGGCCACTTTAAAGCCCTCCCCCTTCCACACATACACTAGCCTATTGCTTAATTTTTGATTTCTATTATGTTCTATTACTGGCATGATGGTCCACAGCACTTAAATTAAGTACAGACATTTTATCACTGCAACTGAGGAGTAAGAAAATGGAAGCAATAACAGTGAAATGTAGTTCAATTATAAAAATTCAATAGATTCTAAAATATAAGTGCTCCCCAAAAATCACCAAGGAGAATAATTTGAAAATTATAATTGAATGTTATACACATTATCTGACAAGTTACAATAAATATTATAATATTATAAATTTTAATTTTAGGAAGAAATTAACCAAACACTTATAATGCATAGTTTGTATTCCAATTATACGTTATAATACTTACCTTTGCAATTATTAAAAATTTTTTTTTTCTTAATAAACAGAGCTAGAGATGTCTGGCTTTGATTAAACACATCTGAGCTTTTCTAAACAAGTTGAAATTGTAAATTTATTCAGCATAGTTTACCATCTTAATTTTTTAAAAGTAGAAGAAAACTAGAATCCTGGTATATCCCAAACATAGCCTCTATTTTTTCTCTTACTGTATCCCTCTTGCCTTGTGAACCACCCTCCGACTCTGAATTTAGGCCTGGTCTTGTGATTTGCTTTGGACAATATCAGATCAGCCAATAGAATGAAGCAGAGTCCAGAAATACTCTTGCAGAGTGTTTGTCCTCTCTTGAAGCTCCTGTGGCTTCTGTCACTGGGGCTCTGAGAAACCTGATGATAAGAGACATGTGGCCTGGTTACCCTACAATCTGGCTGGCAGTGTGCATTTACATGTGAGGGAGATTATGCTGGAGCATTCACCCACCAGCCAGTTTACTTGCTGACCTGGATGCAAAACGAGTTTAACAGAGATGAACTGAACTAGCATAATTCAAAATAGTTGCCCAGTAAACCATAAAATCACAATCTAATTAGATGATTGTAATCTTAAACTATCTTGTTTGGAGATAGTTTGTTAAACAGTAAAAGACATACACACACACACACACACACACACATACACACACACATACACACACACACACACACACACACTGCACAAACTACATATTTGGGGTTAGGAATTGTCTGTACAATGCAACATACATAAAATGAAATTTTTATAATTGTAGAGATAGATCAACATTTAGAAGAATGGATTAAAATAACACAACTTAAGAATCACTATCACTTAAAGTGTACTTAATGTTGTTTCACTTACTTTAAATGTATGAATACATTATATTTCCAGATCAACCCAGTAAAGTCATACTATTTTTATCCTTTTCCTTTTGTAAAGGAGAAAACAGACTAGATCAGTAAGGTAGATAACTGATTTGAACTGAAGTGGTCTGACTACAGAAGCTGTGCTTAAATTTTTTTTTTTTAAATTTTAAAGAGGTGGGGTACAATTCAGGGTTAAGTATACAAATGTTCATTATGCAGGTACCCTTGTTGATGAGGTGTGTCCCCACCTTGGCAGTTTTCCACTACTGCCAATCCCTTTCTTATAGTATTGTGATAGTTGTTCAAGGTCTGCTTATGAGTGAGAACATGTGGTTCTCAATTCTTTGTTTTCTATGATAGATCATTCGGTAACCGTTATATTGCTTCTTGTGACAGATATTTACAGCACATTGTAAGGTAAATCAGACAGGGAACAAAATATTATGTAAATTTCAAGTCAATTTTTAGTTTAAAAAAATCAATATTTTGCACAGATATGGGAAGAAAAAGATAAGGAAATGGCATGTGTATTAGTTTTCTATTGCTACTATACCAAACTACTACACAATGGCTTAACATATACAACTTTATTAGGTTGTATATTAAGTCAAGATTCTCACTGGATTAAAATCAAAGTATTCATAGATGTCTTTTCTTTTAAAAGCTCTACTTTTCTGGACTGTTGACAGAATTCAGTTCCTTGAGTTTGCTGTACTGACATTCTTGTTTTCTTGATGGCTAAAAACTGAAAGCTGTTTCCAGCTTCTAAATGTATCTGCATTCTTTGGCTCATAGCCTTTGTCTTTATCTTTAAAGATAGAAGTTATGGGTTGATTCATTATCATGCTGCATTGCTCTGATGTGCAATCATTTTGTAGTGCTATACTTTTAAGAATATGTGTAACTAGACTGGGCTTACCTGAAAAATTCACAAGATGGTAATATCCATGGTCATCATGGTAAAATGCTAAAATTAGTCAGCAGTTCTTGATCTTAATCACATCTGCAAAATCTGTTTTATCATATAAGATAAAATAATAATAGGTTCCAAAGATCAGGACATGAACATTTTAGGGGGTTCTTATTCTGCCTGCAACAATGTGTAAAATATATGCCCCAAAACTTAGCAATTGTTATTTTGAATAATGAGTTTTTGAGTGAGTTTTGTTTCCTTCTTTTGGTTTAACTAAATTCTCTAATATTTCCATAATGATATTGTATTTCAAATCTGATATAGAATATTTATATTTGTAATACAATCCTTAAAAATACTTTAAGAATGTTATTAAGATACTTCTACATTATTTAAATATAAAAACAATATTGAATTAATATAATTTACATCCCAAGTTTGCTTTGAATTTTATTTCTGCAATCCAGGTAATTTTTGGATATAACATAAAATTAGACTGATTTATAACTCTAGAAATTCCAGTTGATATTGTTTCTCTAGTATTCATATAAAAATTATTAAAGTGGTTAAAAAAAGGAATTTAAGTTATTCTGACATTTTAAAAAATCTACTATGGTATTACTGTTAATAAATTTCTGACAAATGAAGTTAATAATTTTTTGTGAACATTCTACTTTCTTCCACAACTAAATTCTCAGTTTATTAGTTAATTATCTACTCCAAAGCATTATAAAACTTTATTAGAAAACTTGCATTTTTATTTTATTTTACTTTATTTTAATATAGGTATGCGGACTACAAGTCAGGATTAACAGGAAGGGTGCATGGAGGTAAAATTTGGACCTCCAACCGGCCATCACTTCTGACGATTTAGGACCAGGTACCCTTTGTGATGCTATGTGCTCCTCCCCCACTCTCAGTGCTGTGTCCTTCAACTGTGATCCCTTCCTTGTGTTAATGTGATTAACGCCCAGGTCCCACTTATGAGTGAGAATATTCAGAATTCAGTTCTTTGTTTCTGTGGCAGATCACTAAGTATGATGGTCTCCAACTCCATGCAATTTACTGCAGATTTCATGATTTTGTTCTTCTTTGTGACTGCATAGATACTCCATTGAAAATATGTACCACATTTTCTTTATCCAGTCCACTTTTGATGGGCAGTAGGGCTGGTTCCATGTTTTTGCTATCATGAATAGTGCAGCTATAAACATGCATGTGCAGGTGTTTGTTTGGTAGAATGATTTATTCTCCTCTAGATCTATTCCCAAGAGAGGTTTTACTAGATCTCATGGAGGGTTAATTTTTAGTTCTTTTAGAAATCACCATACTGCTTTCCATAGAGGTGAACTGACTTGCACTCCCACAACACAGTGTAGAAGTGTTTCCTTTTCTCCACACCTTCGCCAGCATTTGTTGTTTTTTGATTTATTGATGAAGATCATCCTACTTGTTAGGTGGTTTATCTCATTGTGGTTTTGATTTGTATTTCTCCGATGATTTTTAAGGCTGAGCATTTTTTTATGTATCTGTTGGCTGCTTCTAAGTCAACTCTAAATGGATCAGAGACTTAAACAAAAAACTTCAAACCATAAGAATCCTAGAAGAAAACGTAGGAAACACTCTTATGCACATTGGAGTAAGCAACCAACTATTGATCAAATCTCCAAAATCAAATGCCATAAAAGAAAAAATAGACAAGTGGGACTTCATCAAACTGAAAAGCTTTTGCATAGCAAATGAAACCATTGAGAGAGTAGGGTGACAATCCACAGAATGAGGGGGAAAAAATTGCTAATTATGTTTCTGACAAAGGTAAAGCTTGCATTTTTAAATATATTTAAATTGGTGTCTATTCATTAAAGTACACTTGTGACACTAGTAGGTTTTTAAGCTCATTCTCTCTCTGTCTCTCTCTCATTCTCTGTCTCTCCCTGCCCTCTTATCTATCTTTCAGCTCCTGTCATTGAAATAATGCCTCAGCTCATTTAAGTTAGTATTTTCAGCCTCAGCTCATTTTCTTGTTATTTTTGGGCTTTAGGAGACACATTATCTAATTGAATTCCCACAGATTTGGCATTGTATAAACATGGAATATGACAATGCTCTAGGTGAGTGGGATGACAACACTGGACAAGCGTCTTGTACATATATATCCCTTCTTCTTACAGGCATGCTTCACTGTTTCATCATAATTCACTCAAAAAGTACAAGTTTAAAGACAAAGTTATTAAGAATTTTAAGATGGTGACAGCAGTGCATTAAATTAATTGTGGTGCCCTTCTGAGCATGGGCCCTGTGTGATTGTACAGCTTGCACCTCCATGGAACCAACCCTGTTTTCTACTTTCCTATCTTACTTGGGTTTCCTGTAATTACCTTCCTGATGAATGATTTGCATCTCAAATATTTACTTATTGTTTTATTATGAGAAAATACATTAAAAGATGACAATATCCATGGTCATCATGATGAAATACTGGAATTCGTGAGCAGGCACCAAGTACCCTTACTGGAAAATGAGTTGTTGATAATATACTCTGAACTGAAGCATCATAATTAGTTAAACTCACATTCATGAAGAATGAAATGACACATATGTACAAAGGAAAACAATGATTTATGCAGCACCTCCGGCACTTGAAACATATTTGACTTATAATAATTATAAAGATACTGAGTTTGCTACATTTTATTTTTCAATCTAGAAGCCTTGAAGAACATAAATAACAGACTCAGGTCAATTAACTATCAACTCAAGGTGAACACTTTGCAAGTCAGAAACACTTTTTGGCAAAATTAGAAGAGATTCATATCTTCAGCAATGAAAAGTCAGCTTGTGCTAAAAAAAACCTGTGTTTTGATTTTAAAAGTTTCAGAATCACCTAACGTATTACATTCAAAAGCCCCAGCATGTCTTTACTGAAAAAATTAAGCACTTGATAGAGAGGACTGGAACCTGGAGACCAAGGAAAGGACATTGCATTGATCAAGTTGAGAACTTTGAACTTCAGATTCTTCTGAGCCCTATAAACTGTTGGAAATGGCTCCATTCTCTTGTTATAAAGGAGAAAAGTTACACTGCTTAAAGATCAAGGATGATTTTATTTATGATGACATTTAGAAAAAAAAAATCAAACTATTTTTCTTCTGTCCTCACACCGTAACAATAATCAATACAAACAGTCTTCTGTGACTCAAAATGTATGGGGATTTTTCCCCATCAACAACCACGCAACCAGTTTTGCAGCAGACACCCTGGGTGTTTCTCAGTTCAGTTTCAACACTACCTATCTGGAGATATCATCAGGTCTCACAGGTTGAGGGCTCAGTCCCCCCAAGACTGCACCCTGTCCCAAGCATTAGTCACAAGTCCAGGCCTTCTGAAATTCTAACTGACTGGTTTCAAGTTGAGATTCCCACAGCCTCCTGTTTGGTTTCAATTAATTTGCTAGAGTGGCTCACAGAACTCCCATAATCATGTTTACCAGATTATTATAGAAGCTGTTACAAAGAATACAGATGAAGAGATGTGCAGGGCAAGCTATGGGGGAAGAGATGCAGAACTTCCATGCCCTCCCCGGATGTACCTCCAGAAACCTCCATATGTTTATGCAGAAGCTCTCTGAACCTAGTCCTCTTAGGCGTTTTATGAAAACTTCATTGGATAGGCATGATTGGCCAAAAGAGATGGCCAAAAAGGGTACAGTATGAACTAAAGAGCAAAGTCTGTCTGTTCATATTCTGCTTGTCCTCTCTGTGCAGCATTTCTTTCTCTAGGGGTTTGGGCAGAACTCTCTCTAGAATGAAGGTCTTATAAACCATAGTCAGATTAGAGTTCTGCCTTGCAGGTAAAAGGAAGGCAGGAAAATGTCAAAGAGAAAGGTTCCATTTACTATAACAAGAGCTATGGGAGTTATGAGCCAGGACAAAAACTATACATGTATAACTAGTGCTTTTGCCGTTTTTGTTTCACCTCTTCCACATTGGCAAAACATTTCCCTTTGAATATTTTTATCATCCAGGGAAGCAAACAAACAAATGCTCTGAGGTAAATTAGGAGGGTGGAGGAATATAGAGGGTGTGGTATGGTGGTCATGCTGTTTGGGGTCAAAAGATGCTGAACATTCAGCCTGGGGCAGGCAGATGTGCTTATAAATCTTCCATCACAAAATAGGCAAACATGTTGAAAGAATCTCAAAAACAGAAGAATCACTGAGACTGAGCGCAGCCTCTCACAACATTAGCTGATACACTGATGCAGATGGGCTCCTAGAACACTTACTTAGTGGGGGGAGCTTGTAAGACAAGGGGCCTGCCCACTAAAAGATAATTCTGACTTTTGGGTTCTCCTCTCCTGGTCTATATTGGGCTCAGTTTATACTGAATAGATTTTCTCAGGCAGATGCTATTACTAGATAAGAGATTTGAATGTAGCTGATCTAAGATCACCTTAGCTGATTTTTTCAGTTCCTCATTCTCCAAGAGGTTAACTCATACTCACTCAGATGGTGAGTCAAAGGTTCAAGAGCAGAAATACAAGTATGAAAAGCTTCTTAAGTTGTAGACTATACACAAGAACAAATATATCACTTTTATTGAATTCTATTGATCAATGAGTCAAAGACCCAGTTGAAAGTCATAGCGTAAAGTAATATATTCTGCGTCTTATTGAGAGGAACTGTGAAGTCACATTGCAAAGAAATGAACAGGAAGGAGTGGCAATTGAGTCATTTTTCAAATAATCAATCTTCTTTGAAGCTTGGGAAAAGATATAATCATCACTGCCTTAACAGAGAATTGAAAAAGGATTGAGATAACTCAGAGAGGTGGGCATGATAAAATGGATTTATTATGTGAGAATTGGATCCTATCTGTGAATACGTTCCCTGATATGGTCCAAGTGACATCCCCTTTATTGAAGCTGTAAGGAATGCACCAGTGAAAGAACTGAGGTTGGCTGTATCTCTAAGAAATTCTTAGTTGTAAGTAGAAAAATTTCCCTAAAGCTGGTCTCCAAAGTGACAGAGCAGAGTATATTACTTCAGAATAACAGAGTAAGTGGCATTGAATCATCTGAAGCAAAGCAAATATAATTACCATAATGGACAACAAGCAATAATAGCAACTAGGGAGATTTGACCTGAAGGGTCTCTGGGAATGGTGACACAACAATGTGTTTCTCTTGGGTGAAAAAAATAGGCATACAAGAAAGGTGTAATTTGACTTACCTACCTTCCAAATAGCAAAAAAGAATTATTAAAAAAGTTAATATTCTGCTAAGAAAATCATTATTTCTCACCAACTTTTCATATTTGGCCTATTTCCAGAAGTAGACCTCATCATCTGTTAGAATTTTAGTCACTTATGAAAGGATCCCACAAAGTCACCAAAAGTATATGTTAAATATTACCCCATTCCTTCTCTAAAAGTTTCTAAATACTTAACATCAATTTATTACATGGTGGACAAAAATAAAAAGAAATCTGAATTCTCAGCAACTATTAAATAAGGATCTGAGATGTGTACTATAATGATCCCTTGTTATAGTGAGTGAGTATTAAGTCCAGGTGATAACTGAGACTTGACCTACATCTGCTTCATAGTGAATCCAGTAAGTTATCAGATCTACTCTGAGGCCATTTTTTCAGTTTCTTGAGTGTATAAAATAGGGGGATATACTTTGCACATTGCTAAAAATTTTTCCAATCAGGGTCCCTGACCTGGAGAATAAGAGAACTTATCACAGAAATTAGATCGACTTTGGAAAACTTCAAGGATGCAGAAATAGTAGTTCCCATTCTATCTCCACTCAGTTGATTGCATGGTATCTTTACTTGGTGTTATCCACACAGGCTCTGACAGTTAATGTGTAGCTATGGATCTGGTGACATAGTTTAGAGGGTTGTCTAGAAATAACACATTTCATGTTAAAATGTGATCCCCAGCATTGAAGGTGGGGCCTAGGAGGTGATCGGATCATGAAGGTAGATCCCTCATGAATGGATTGGTGCTGTTCTCTCAGTAATGAGTGAGTTCCTGCTCCACTATTCATGCCAGAATTGGTTATTTAAAAGAACCAGGAGCACAAATGCTTTTGTTAAGGTCTGGTCTAGTCAGGTTTCCATTGCGCTATGACAAAACAATGCTTCTCTTTTAGCTTTGACCCCTCCCCAATCTGGAGGAGGTGGATCTCCCTCTTCTTTCTCTCTCCAATCTACCTTCTAAATAAACAATATTTTCCAGTCTAATCATACTAATAATAAAAGAGCCAGGCACCTCCTTTTTTCTTGTTTGTGCTCTCGCCATGTGGTATGGTGGATTCCCTTGTCATCTGCCACTGGTAAGAGATTCCTGAGATCTCAACAGAAGCCAAGCAGATACCAGTGCCATGAACTAACACACTTCTTTTCTTTATAAATTATTCAGTCTCACGTATTTCTTTACAGCAATGCAAAATAGACTAATACATCTGTCAAATGTGTTATTTCTAGTTTCTGACAAAAAAGACCTTTCGTATGTTCCACTCTTGTTCTGAGACCCACTGAAATCTGGGAAACAGGAATCGGGGGCTACCTGCTTTGGGTAGGGCCCAGAGAAAGAGATGAATCTACAACAGGTTCAGGTATCTATATGTGGAGGGAACTACAAAAGGCAGCTACAGTGCAGACTACTAGGGCTCTGGAGCAAGATAATTATCTACTCTCCTCAGTAGGAGGTTTCCACAGTAGACAATTATTGGTAAATAATAACTGTCATTACTCTTTAGTAAGTAATAGCTTTTTACTAGACCCTATATGAGACCAGTGCCTAGAAACAATGCCTCAAGTGACTATGAAACTGATTCTGTGCTTCATAAGCTGGGTTGTCAGATACACAGTCATAAGTTTATTGGGCACAGTAACAATCTATCATATGATGGAAATTATTTAGTTGTGATTCAGTAATAGTAGACCTACGGGGCATAAGTAAGTTACATGGGAAAAAAATCCATCAGACTGGCTTTATAAATTAGCTGATGCCAGAGGAAAATACTGATGACTAGTTCAAGGATGGGTCAGTGAAATATATATGTGAGTTGAAAATGAATTGCTACCACATTGAGGAAAAATACCTTAGTGGACAGAATTCCAAGCAGTATATGTAGTCATCAATTTCTCATGAAGAGAGAAATAATCTGAGAATCTGAAATATATTAATTTTAAGGCAAAGGTAAATATATTGATGGTTAATATGTATTTTCCCAGAAGTAAAAATATTTAAATATTAGGAACAGACGTGAAGAAGAGTCTTGTGAATAAACCTATGGAGTTTATAATAACACGATTTTCGTACTTTGGCACAAAAATTTGGTAAAACCCTTACACACTTGCAGATATATCAGCATAACATTCCACATAATATTTTCTCTTACCTAGAGGAGCATTTTTAAAGTAAAGAAAGAGTAACAACGGGCAGATTATCATGGAATTCGTTGGTTATATCGCATACCGTGTCACTTAGATGTTGCCAATAAGATAGAGCAATGGAATTATCTCTCAAGTATTTTTGCTAGAGCATCCAGCTAAGGGATGACAACTTAAGTTGGGAACAAACCTTCAGAATGTGGCACATATGTTTATTTAAGTACCATGATATATCATCAAGTTTCTAAATGCCAAAATATGTACATACCAAGGAGGGTGTGAAATTAAGATGGGCCTTTCTCACTGTAATCCAGTGAAACAAGAACTTGAACTTGTGCAGTCTGTCTTTGCATCTTTAACGTCCAAAAGGTACTGGTTCTTGAATTGGTAAATTGAAGGGAGTTCACTTTAGGCAGAGAACACAGGATTCTTTGAACCCAAAATTACAGTAGCCATCTTGACATATTGACTCCTCATAACATTAAGCCAGTACACCAGCAAAACTAGTAAACCTACAAGTAGGAGACAACACTTTGTACACGAATATATAGTTACAGTAAGTGGGTGAATGTACTGACTAAAAAAAGCTAGGTAAGCTAGGAGTGGTGGCTCAATCCTGTAATCCCTGCACTTTGGGAGAGTGAGGTGGGAAGATTTCTTGAGCTTAGAAGTTTGAGACCATCCTTGGCAAAAAAAGGAAAAAAAAAAAAAAAAGAAGAAGAAGGAAAGGTAACTAACCAGTGACTTAGACTCCTCAGGACTAGACATCTGTGTCACCTCACTAGAAAAATAATATGACGAAGATTGATGGGAATCTTGAATGGATGGTAGGGAAAAAGAGGACAAAAATCATTTCTGTTCTCAGACCCAAGAGAATATGAGGGTTCTGCAGATTCTTCTCATAACCCTAACAATATAAGACTTTTTAAAAAACACAATTGTAGTATGGAAGAATATGAGATTATATTCTATTACAAACTAACAAGTGAGTCTGTCAGTTTTGTAGATACTGGAAGAAGACAAAAGACTTCTGTGTTAGAGACAAAGGGTATTAGTCACAGAACAGAAGCAGCATAAGTTTCATATTTGTATTGATTCATTTTGCTGTCCACGTTCATGGGGGCATGAGAGAGAGAGAGAGAGCAATTTGGATGCTGCACTAAGAAGTCTGTGTTATAGCTGAGAAACCCCTAACTTTAAATATTTTAGTAATGTAAAAGCAAATGGTAAGATTTGCTGCCCAATTTTTGTTCCGGAGGAAGATACTACCTCTGTCATTCAAAGTTCTTTACCATAAAAACCTACTTGAAAAGATAGTCTAAGACAAAGTTGTCATTAGAGTATAAAAATACAACGAAGAACTCCCCTAACCAACAATGACTGGCTATGAACCTGAAGAGTAGACTCATTGTGAGTTTTGAGGGAATTTCAGAAGAGCAAGAGGTAGACTGCAGCAGATGTGGTAGATGCTCTTTACTTCTTGTCTTGTATGTCCATCTCTAAATTTACCAGCAACTATACACGCTGATAACTTCTCATTTCCAGTTCCTGTGTTCCATGTTCCTCTGATTGATGAATTTAGCTGCTGGCATCTGCTCATCCCACATTCAGGGAAACCTGCATGTACCAGGAATTTGGTGTCCAAAAGAGTCCACAACCAATGACAGGCAAAGTTAGTAGATAAATTCCACACTTTTCAATTCCTTGAAGGAACCACTGTTAACCACATTCTATGTGCTTCCTCAGAATCATCAACAGGATTGAACCCCATGTGCCTGTAGCAATCACCTGTTCATTAAGGCATACATAATTGGACTGTCTCTCTTTCATGGCTCAATCTACATACCTCTTTACTTGCATTCCCTCCCCCCACAACTACCTGCAACAAAACCTTGCTTTATGACATGGTTATTAAGGAATCATAATATTGACAATTACTGTATTCAAATTGTTTCACCTTTCCTTTTTCACCTTTCAATTTTTCTTTCAAATTTTTTACAAGTTTGAATTTCTCTTCATATCTATTCTAGTCTTAAGCGTTATGAATTTTTCTTCATGTATTCATCTCTTAATTTTTCTTGTTGATTTGTTAGAATTCTATGCATATTCTAGGCATCATTTTCTCGCCTCTTGTGGATATTGCAAATATATTCTTCAAATATATCACCTATCTACTAGCTTTTTTGATGACAGCCTAAACTGATATAAATCTTTAATGTTTACATAATCATATGCATCATTTATTTAGTTTTTACTTTTAAAATCATAGTTGGATGATCCCTTTATTTTTTCTGGTTAGTGGATTGATTCACCTATTAGTGGAGCTTTTCTCCTCTATTTGCATTTTGGAATACATTTGTTAAGTTTATTAAATGAATCACTGTAACATTGGTAGAATTTATGTTATTAAGTTCGCATTCATGTTTTTAATGATCAGTTTATATTCTAAGAAGAACATTTTTATTTTAATGCTTTAAAATTATTACTCCATAATAATTTTTCTATAGTTAAAATCTATAGTGCCATCCATAATTGTTGTCTAAAGAGCTGATATTTGATATTTCTAAATGTAACTGTAACGTGTTTATGTATGGGATTTTCTTGATCTCTCCTATTTGTTACTTTATGACTTTTTAAAAAATTTTCCTTATTTTCATCTTTCTCTAGGTCTGAGAAGTTATTCTCATTATTCTTGACTTTTTCTTCTCATTTATATTTCTTCCCATTTGGGGTGACTATATTGCATCTTCCACCTTTTGTTTAGAAAGAGAGGCAGAGAGGAACACTCTGCTGCCACTCATTATTTTACTTTAAATTCTTTTGAATATGGAGGCAAAAGGCTCAGTTTTTTAGGTTGTAATCCATCAACCTCAGGGGTTTGGACAGGGAGGAAGCAACCAAATGGTCTACACTGAAGGCCCAGGCAATGTCTTTATGATGCTTTGCTCTTACACCAATTATTGGCTAAAAGACAATCAATACTTCAAAAAGCAATGCAAAGAAAAGCTAAGAGCAGACATTTACACATTTCTTTCAACTTACCCTTCCATTGCTGCATCAATATTGCTGCTGGCTCCACTTTGCAGACACTACTCAACTCACATTTCATTTCAAGGCACCTGCCAGTTTCTATTTTTCAAAATAGCTTTGCTAGTTCTCATATTTCCTCCCATCTTTTATAATTTTTTTCATCATTTTTTTTTTGAGCAGGGATTCTGCAAATTGTGCTGATTTACTCTCTTGTTCTAAGAACTCCTAAAATTTCTTTCTTTCCATTTTATACCTCTCTATAATTTTGTTTCAAGATTCAAAGCAATTACTGCATGACCGCATGCATTAATTCAGCATTATTCTTATTCTTTACGGACATTTCCTTATTAATATATTTCTTTTCTCTTTGATAAACCTATGGAATCTGTAATCTAAGCTATTTTATCTTTCTTCATTTACACATAGTATGACATGATTCTACTTTAGAACATTTAGATTTCCTTTCTAATTATCTTTTATATAGATATTGATTGCCTGATTCATTCTCTTTTCAGTTTATATCTACATTAGTCATAGAATAAGACATGATAATCTATTTATTTAGATTTCTATGACACTATAGTTCTATCCCAATCAAGATTATTTATATGAGTATAGGATTACCACAAAAGCTTAATTTTTTCTTCAGTAAAGTTATACAAAGAAAATATATTCCTAGTAAAAGCCAAGATATTTTTATAAATCTGTTTTAGTTGTTAAAAATGTATTTGTGCATTTATAATATATTCGCAGTATTAAGCGATACATTTTTTATCAAAGCAATTTAATAACAAAAATGATAGCATTTCTAATTAATTTGGGAAAGTATTTTAAAAGTAGACTCATTTTCTATATAATGAGCTAAACCAAATATCTAAAAACCTAAAATTAAAAAAAAGTTTAATTTGCATGTCAAAATTGAATGCCTGATAAGAAAAGTATTTATAGGTTTTTTATCTGATTTTTCCACTTATTGAGACATTTTAGATAACACAACAGATATTAAAGAAATAAACAGCTAAAATTAATTTTCTCATCTCATATGTAAAATAATTATTAATATTTTGGTGTATATACATTCCATACATTTATCTCAATTTGAACACATGCATTAATGTAAACATATGTGTGTAGGATATATCATATATAATCTTACTAAATCTTATTTTACAGTTTGTACTTTATTACTTAATACTATAATATATAAATTTTCTTTATTGTCACCTGTTTCTCTTAAGCTTTATTTTAATTATTAAGCTTGATATTAATTATTATGTATTCTGATTATTATATAAGTAATATCACTTGTTGAACAATAATAATTGTTTTATGAATCAGCATATCCTAGGTGTTCTTTGGTAGAGCAGCTCCAAAATCATAGTGGCTTATAAAAAAAAATGTATTCTTCACATCTGTGGCATGTCCATTAAGAGGATTTGAGACCTCTGATTCATATCATCCTGAATGTTGGATCCCTGGAGTCAAGATTTGTCATGTTGCAAGTGGTAGTATTAGAGTGAGAACCCATGCATTTACTAGTTCTTAACATTTTCACTGAATGTTATTTTTACCCTTATTTAATTGGCCAAACATGTAATTTTTTCTAATTATATTTAGCCAGGGCTAACTATATTGCCATATTCAACTAAAAATAAACGTAATAATAAAAGATGATACATTTTTGGAAGAAAATACTCATAAACAACTCTGAAAACCAACATCAACTGATCTCAAGTTCTCAAATATATTCAATTTACTCTTCTTTCAACTAAACAACAACAACAACAACAAAACAGCTTCTTTTGAAGAGAAACAATATATCCAGTCACAACATAAAATTTAAAGTACAAGATTTCTCGTTGATGCAAATAATATTCTCAGTTCGTGTTGTGGTAGATTGGTCCTCACTTCAAATATATGTCTTTGGTTAACCACTAAGAAAATGATTAAAGCTATATAGCTATAGATATATACAATTTCTAAATGATTTAAATTTAAAGACATATTTTACATGTAAGGATTCAAATAGGTAGAAATAGAAAAGGTAAAAAGAGATATATCATAAATACAGCAAGCAATAAGATAACTGGAATGATTATACTTGTATAAAACAAAATACACTTTAAAATGTAAAAATTACTAAAGATAAAGAGAGGCATTTTATACTGATAAATTGTTGTCATAAGAAAAATTTAAAAGCTATAAAAATAAACACATTAATTTACATAAGTCACATATTGTGTGATTTCATTTTTTTAATATATGTTATTCTTTCTTTCTTTTTTTTTTTTTTTTCGAGTTGGAGTCTCACTCCGTCGCCCAGACTGGAGTGCAGTGGCCGCTCCTGGCCACCGCAGCCTCAACCTGCTGGGCTCCGGCAATCCTTCCGCCTCAGCCTTCTGAGTAGCTGGAACTACAGGCGCGTGCTACCACGCCTGGCTGATTTTTTATTTATTGTAGAGATGAGGTCTCGCCAAGTTGCTCAGGCGGGTCTCAAACCCGCGGACTCAGGCAATCCACTCACCTCAGCCTCCCAAGGCACATTTAAGTGTTTAAAATGGTGAGTCCGAGTATTCATATCATTTATGATATCTGGCTCTGGTAAAAAGCAGATGGGGGATTCAAGTTTGAGGTTAGTGCCCTTTTGCTCTTAACGTAATTCTGAAAGTGTTGAATGCGGAAGAAGTGATGTATGTGTTGACATCAGTGTTACTCTGACATTTTCATAGCAACTTATGGTAGTATATATAAACATGTCTTTCTTTCGTGTTTATCATTAAAAAAGCTTATGTTAGGAAGGAAGGAAGGCTTTCCCAAATGTGGCACAGAGACTTCACATGGGATCCCAGATAAAATCATGGGTACCAAAGCAAGCATTCAAATTTTTTGAAAACAATAGCATATTTGTCTTACTGTGCTATAGAAAAATTCAACTAAATTCAAATACTAAATTCATTTGGAACAGTTTGTTGGCATATGGAGAAACGAACTGATGTCATGGCCCCCTATGAAAAAGGACACAGCATCTGCAAACACTTCTGGCCTGCCTTTAAAATATCAAGAGGCAAAGAAAGTGCTGCACCACAGCTCTTTCTTGCTCTACAAAAAGCTCCATCACCCCGACAATCACCACATCTCATTCGGAAGTCCAGGAGCTGCCTGGTTGCTGCCTTATACCGCTGTTACTATACACAGTACAAGAGATGGAGCAACTCTGAGCCCCATTTAGATCCTCGCATCCAAACAGGTAATTTTGCAACGTAGGGGTGGGGGGGACGGTACTCAGAATGCACTTTGCTTAGGAAGTGGTAGAGGATTACACACAGCAATTATTTCTCCCCTCTTAAGGAGGTGTAAAAACATATTATCTGGTCCAAAAGGACTGAAAACCTAGGATTCAAATAAAAAGTGAGACTAAGTGTAGGGGGTCCCATTTGCCACAGAGTAAGCAAGAAGTCCCTAGGCTACAGAGCCGGATGAAAGAATGACAGCCTGGTTATAAGTCAGGGGAAAGCAACTAGGGGAACTTGCTGTGGCAGAATGACTTGGGTCCCACCTGTGCTGTCTCCTCATAGGCGATGTCATGAAATGGCCAAGGGTTTCCATCCTGGCTCTGACACACACTGACCCGGAGATTGTGGGAATGGTACTTACATCCATTGGGTCTGTGTCCTCATTTCTAAAGTAGAAATTACAGTATTTATACTCAGTTACTGCTATGAAAAAACATGTGAGGCAGGCATCACTTTGCAGATAAATTCCAGGTACGGGTTACATTGACCTTTTTCCCATAAACTTTGACATTTTTACAATTTCCTTTGCCCTTACAAGTACATCTCCAGCAGGTGGCGCTGCATTTGACTATCAAGTAGGGCTATCTATTAGTCTACCGTTTTAAATGAAATTGAGTCCACACACTTCTTTGGTTTAGTAAATCTATTAATTAAAAGCAGCGTTGCTGGTGTCAGACATGGCATCAGTTCTGAAGTTGGCTTAGAAATAACTGAGGTCTGACAAGGCCAACCCTAAGTCATGGTGTGTGCTGAAAGCTGTACTCTTTGCTGTGTGTGATGCTATGAAAGGTCAATGTTGTGGTCATACAACAGCACACAGCTAACACCAGAGTCTGTCTGTCAGGTGGTCAAAGTGGTCAAGCAGTCCCTGAGCAGCCCTGCGGGGGCCAACAGGGCCACAAGGATCACTCGTGCCTTACTGCAGTTGTTAGTTTGGCTTGTCACATATCCAGAGATTGGGCCAGTAGGAAGACACTGAGTCCAAATGGATCCAAACAGTTTATTCCTCGCAGACACAGCAAAAGCAAGATCAGCGTTGTGTCAGCACCATGTCCCTAGTCCCACAGTGTGACGCAGAATCAGAGGTTCTCGGTGACAGCCAGCGCAGGTGGTGCATCTCTCTCTGCCTGGGAGGAGTCCACAGGCGTACTCTAAGGCCGTGCGCAGTCACATACCTCACAGCCATGCCCTATGTTGAGTCAAGGAGGCCCAGACTGGGCTCAACTGGAACCAGGGAGATGGAAGAAGAACGGCCTTGTGTCCACCTCCAACAAGATAGGGAGGCCGGCCAGGAAATTTCTGTGGCAGCTCCTCACCATGCTGGTTATGTCCCCTTGCTCCGAGAGGAATCATTCCCCAGGTGGTCCGTCAAGACTCAGGTTGGACTTCAGTCTAGCTTGGCCTACACGGCCTATGAGGTGACATGCAAGAGCTCCGGGGCACCACGGCAGAGCCGTCACCCTACAGTGTGAGGCACAAAACAAAAGACCATGTGGAGGGTGCCTATGAACATGCGCCACCTACAATAATGACTCCAAAACAGAGGAGAGGGTTTTCTCTTAGGGCCATCACAGAATATCCATCACATCAAGACCCATGATTGGTGCCTGCCACGTTACAGGAAATGTCTGGCATGCTGGAATTGACAAGAGCAACAGCACGTGGTGCTTGCTGTGGGGGACATCACACTCTGGTGGGGCAGGCAGACACCTAAACAGAAGAGCAGTTCAAGTGCAAGGAGACATACAGGGAAGGCACCCAGGGGAAGACAAAAACAGTGGAGTGGCAAGAAGGTGGGGGGGACACCCAGGCTCCTTGTCGGAGTGAAAAAGACCCACAGGCTTTCCCATTTCCGCTGATCCTGGGTTTACACATTTGTCTATGCTGGTAGGAGGCTGGCTGACATCTACATCTTGCGCTCAGAAGCTAAGATAACCGGATTGGCCTCATCCATATTGAAATACTCAGAATGGTCCCATTTCATACACAATATAAATCTCTCGGTCCACTTAGCCCCATTTTCTGCATGGGATAATTGATGATGAGAGATGATAAGTCTCTTAGTACAGGTCAGAACATGGCTTCCTGATGCAGTCAGTCTTCAACCTAGCATTCCTGGGACCCGTGTGCACTTTTCATTAGTGCCATTTTGTTGTTGTTGTTGTTTCTCTTAGAATTGTCTTCTATTTTAATCCACGTTCACCACAAATACTTTTTCTTTCCCTGCTTGCCGCATGAAGCTCTTGTTTTCATGTCATCTGGAGTTATTTGGGCAGCTTTGTTGACAAAATGCAAAAATATGTTTTAGCGTGCAACATACCATTTTGCAATCCCGCCAGCACAGGGCGAGGGCTTCAGTTCTTCCTCATTCTTGCCAACACTTGCTATGGTCAGGCTTTTTCAATTTAGCCATTCTAATAGGTGTGCAATTGTAGTTCCTTGGGGCTTTAGTTGGCATTTCAGTATATTGAGTGGATTTTCATGTGCTTATTTGCCATCCACATATATTCTTGCCGCTCCAAAATTTCTTGCACGTGTTTTATTTTGTTGTCTTCTTTTGATTTCTGTGAGGACCTACTATTCATTTGGTTTCTCCTTGGTATTCTGGCAGTTTGTAGTAATACCACTTGGTCTAAGAATAAATTCGTTCAAGATACTTAGGACCCTTGCTTTTAAAGACCACTCGTGCAATATTGCTATGATAAATTGCTCAGTCTCTTCTTCTGTTCTCAGTCACTGAAACTTTTCCTAGTCTAATTCCGGACCACGGGTACTAAGACTTTATTTTTTATTCTTCACTACTTTTGATGTTTTATTCAACTCTCTGGAAGATTTGCTCCACTTGTCTTTACAAGTGTTCCGTGGAATGCGTCTCTTCTGCTCCTGATTTCCAGGAGACTTAAGCCAATGTCCC
>CAUYQG010135335.1:0-40447 GCA_963574415.1 Tarsius wallacei
TTCCAGCTACTTGGAAGGCTGAGGCGGAAGGATTGCCGGAGCCCAGCAGGTCGAGGCTGCGGTGGCCGGGAGCGGCCACTGCACTCCAGTCTGGGTGACAGAGTGAGACTCCAACTCAAAAAAAAATAAAAATAAAAATAACAAGTATTTGTTATATGCATATTGTGAACTAGGCATTACACCTGTTATTTATTGACTCACTGAATCATCAAGTATATGAGCTATTATTATCTCTGATTTGTGTGTGAGGAGAGTAGATATAGGGTTAAGTGATTGTCTATGGTTCTATTGTTATAAGTGCAGAATCAGTAATCAAACTGATATGCTATGTACCCCAGAGCCTGAGCTCCTACATTATGATGAGTCATTAAAGGGAAGATGCTAATTAAAGGTGTCCATGACTAATTGCAATGGCTAACACAAGTTTGGTGAAATTTATTTGTACCAAAATATTTTGGTTACTTTTTAGGCTTACTCAGGTATAGATACTTGAACTATAGCAACAAGTGGTATGAGAGAAAATAGGGACTCATCCCCCTTTTGGGGTTTGCAGCAATATTTGGAACTAAAAAGATAAAGTAGAATTAGATGTAAACAAAGTTCCATTCCTTTCATCAGCAGGTTGGGAAAGAAAATTAGAGCATATGGGAGGTTAGTAATATCTACCTCTTGGGCTGTTGTGATTTAGGCATCGGTAGCAGCTGGGACTGGAGCAATTACAACGAATTTCATGATTTTAGTGCAGCCTGCTATCTATTCTTTGGATCACAGCCCACACATAAGGGTCTACGATTCTTCTGTTCATTGGAGGTTCTAGCTTCTAGTCTTTAAATTCTCCCAATTTTAGGTCACTAAAACAGGAATTTCTTTTACTTGAAAAGTTTTATGTAGATTATTCCCATGGTAATGTACTCCAACAGATAGTGTCTTACAGAGTTTGTTGGTGTCTACCTCATAGGTTTTCATAGAAGTTAAAGAGGGGAAAGACAAGCAATTGACTGAAAAACCATTCTTATTATTGAAAAATCATCAGCCTTGGCTGGGCACACAGATCAAGTTCAGGGCTGGGAGGTAAAGGATGGTTATGAGGGGTATGTGTGGCACTTGCCTGCCTAGAGTAGTTAATTTAACTCTGCCTATACAGTGATATGAATTGTTGAGGATCTGGCTTGTATTATATTCACAATTCTGGTCCCAGATCCTAATGTTAACTATATTCTCAAACTTGAAATTGAGAACTCAAAGACAAAGCAGTTCCCAGCACATAGCAAGCCCTCAATTAAGTTTAGTGGATTCAATTTTTAAAAATTGGAATTGTATATATCAAAGCCAGATCAGTTCTAATCCTGTTGTTAAGAGAGAAAATCTGGCCGGGCTCGGTGGCTCAGCCTGTAATCCCACGCTTTGGGAGGCTGAGGTGAGTGGATTGCCTGAACCCACGGGTTCGAGACCCGCCTGGGCAACTTGGCGAGACCTCATCTCTACAATAAATCAAAAAAATTAGCTGGGTATGGTAGTGCACGCCTGTAGTTCCAGCTACTTGGAAGGCTGAGGCAGAAGGATCGACAGAGCCCAGCAGGCTCCAGTCTGGGTGACAGAATGAGACTCCAACTCAAAAAAAAAAAAAAAAGAGAGAAAATCTGCCCAGGATTTCCCTGGAGAAATTTCTCAACACTGGAGCCACTCTGTTTATATCAGATTCATTGTACTTATTTAAATAGGAATGCATAACCAGGAAAGATCAGATACTACTATAATGCTTTTGTGCCATGATATACATCCTCTTTCCTCTACATGGAAAGCACTCCTGATTTAAAAAATTGGGGTTGGGGGTTTGTCTCAAGAGAGTACAGTAGTTGTGTGATGAAGGTTATCTCTGGTGCTCTAGACTTATTACTCAGAATTTTCTCCCCAAAGTGAGGGGTTTTCTACCTCACAGTTCCTTTGCTCATTTGGAAATATAGTAGCAGAAAGATGAAGAGAGTTTGTGACCCACAACTAAAATCTGTGTTCTCTTGTCACTTCATCAAATTAGTTCTGGTGGCATTTTGTTTAGCCCCAGAAATAAATCACTGTAAAGTGATTCTTTATAAAGCAGTCCACACATTTATCACACCACAGTGATCTGAACCCATTTAGGGAATTTTAAGGTACAGTTGGTCATGTCGCTGGCCTGGCAACTCTGGCCTTGTTACATTGCATCTCACTCTACTCCCTGCACTACCATTAATCCTTCAGAACTGATACTCAAGGATTTCCCATTTGGAGGACTGGAAATAATCATGTAAAGCATAATAGTGTGTCAAGGTGAGATTGTGATTTTACTTTTTTCAAGTTCACAAAGAGTGAAAAGACAGTAAAGGACAGACAAATTGGGGAAGTCAGAAATAATGATAACATATCCTCAAAATGTTAGCTTTTCTGATTCGTTTGCCTCACATTTAGTATAATTATGAAATTTACTGAAAGCAACATTTGGCTTTTGACATAAATTAATCATGTCAATCATTAAATGTGAAATGCAATTTCAATCATATTTGTTGAAATTTTTCTAAGAGCTTGGCATTCTTGCTCAGCACTTAACATGGAATTTTTCATCAACTACCTTATGAAATATGGTATTATTATCATTTCCACTTTTAATATAAGAATATTTGGAAATTAGAAAGCTTAAGTTATCTGATCAAGGTCATTGAACCTAGTGTGGTTGACTGGAACACAAACCCAGGAGGCTGTAATTACTACATTAGAATAATCCTTATTTTTTTAAAATAAAATTTTGGCATTAGTTTTATTTTTAAATAATTTTATTAGGGAATTAATAATTTATCATTTTCAGCAAGTAGTTATGTAAATTTAGAAGTCATATGGAAAACAGGTAAAGTTGCTACATTATTTAATTTGATGTCTATTTTATTTTTAAAAGAAATACTAAATTTTCATCTATATTTTGGGGTGTCTAAGAATTCAAGACTTTACCTTATATTAAATATTATATATTGTTTTTGTTTTCTGTAGTTTAGGGAATAATTTAATTGGCCATTTTGTTAATTCAGTCAGCACATGCTAAACCTAGAGTAACTGCTATTGGTATTTAAGATCAGAGTAAAACTGATTGTTCTTAAAAATAAGCTGAGTAGCATCTATCTACATTTTGGCTGAGAAACTTGTAGCACAGTAACTTTCCAATTTATTTTGCTATTACCTAAAATAAAAAATACATTTTATATCCTGTTTCAGTAAATACACACATACAATACATATATGTAAAACTAATCATTTCATAAAATATTACTCTTATTATGGTCAGTGCTTACTGATATTTTGTATTTTATCCCATTGCAAAAAGATACTGGTTATGACCCACGATATGCTTGTAGCCCGCAGTTTGTCATTTGTTCAAATATAGTGTGATGGGGAAAAAAGATGAGATGACTTTTCAGGCAGACAAACCTCGATTTGGTCCCTACCCTGTTATATGTTAGTCATGTGTCACCATACATTTAAAATGGTGATAATCTGTACTTCCCAAGGATGTTGTGAAGCCTGTTACCCAGTAGATACTCAGTAAATGTCAGTTCTTTTATCTTTAGAGTTCACGTTTCATTCTATAGTATTGTAGAAAATGCCTAGTTGTACAGCATTCCAACACTTTTTAAAAAACTATTTGTGATTTTAACTATATGTGTTCTTTATATTTTGGGATATAAAATAAAAACAAACAATAGCAAAAAAACCAAAAAAACTCCCAGTAGTTTTAACAAGCCAACATCAAGTATTCCAGAACCCAGAACAGAATCTAAGGCTCATTAGTTTTTATGTACCATAAATGGAACTGATTACTTTTATTTGCTAATTATTTTTTATGGTCTCCTATTGTAACATCTCCTAACACATTTTTTTTTTTTCATCCTGCACTCTTTAACCTTTCTAGCCCATTTTTTCGTAGAGGTGCCAGTGAGGTCTTTTTTGTTTGAACATGCTTCAGTCATGTTATTTGCCACCTCAACAGATTTCAATGGCTCACAATTATCTTTCAAATTAGTCACAGGCTCCTCAGCCTGAATTCAGGCCTTTGTGATAACAGTTCTAGTCTACCTTTGGAGACTTTTTCCTTTACTTTCCTCTCTGTGCTTTACACTTATGGCTCTGATCAAACAAGATGGCCTGTCTTTCCCCAAATGAATCTCACAATTTCCAGTCTCCCTATCTTTCTTTCCTTATGTGATATCCTCTACCTTGAAGACTTGTCTCTTCATCCATTTTCACTCATTAGAAACTTTGCTCCTGTTTTCAAATTCCGTATCAGAGCTGCCTGTTTTATTGTGTCTTTTCTAATTGATCCCTCTTTCACTCTCACACTGCTTATATTGATATAGATTTTCCTGATGCTTACTCCTAGCATCTTCTGTCTTCCTATCCTAAGGCATGTATAGTCTGTCTTAAGTTGGAAGTATTTCATAGCTCTCATATAGCTGATTGGTGGTGGGACTTTTTAAATATCATTCAGAAAAATAGTGGTAGGATTAATTGCAGTTATGCAGCTTTGGCCTTAAACACTTACTCTTTTGGGGCTGCGGTGGTTTGACAAACTTATCTAGTTTTTGTAAGTCCTGTGAGAAAAGATCATTCAGAAAAACAGCAGTATGACTAGCTGTAATTTTGTAACTTTTGGCTTTAAACATACGCTATTTCTTGGGGTATGACAATTGGGTGAAATTATCCAGTTTGCATAAATCTTATGAGGCTTGATAAGTGAACTTAATTACTATCAGATGACAACAAAATTAAATGAGTCAGTGAATGTTAATGTGTCTCTCCTTCCATATAACTTGATGCCTTGGGATAGTTCCAATACATGGCATTTATACTGCATTATGATGTGTTAATAACATGGATCAGAGACAAGCAAAAGTCAAGGACAAATGTAATTTTCTGTGAAATGTACATTTAATACTTTTTAACATTTTGCTGAATTATCTTTAGATGACAATTAAACATTATATGCCCTTACTACCATGACTTTGTGTGTATAGGTATGTGTGTCTGTGGTGTCCATGGAGTAAATCTATGAATTCTCTTATTGCAATCTCAAATACTAATGTACTACAGGTTTTCTTTAATTGTATTGAGTTTTGTATATTTTATTGATTCTACTCTAATCTATGAGATTTGTTTTTTGTGTTTAATATAAAGTGAACCAGGCAAATGTTGCAGTGTGTGAAGTTTTGGGGTCAACTATTAGATTATTTCATTTCAGAAATGCTTTGTCTGCCTTGTGGTGGCCTTCAGCTTTGGAGTGGTGCAAAGACTACTAGGATTATAGAAATCCCATGACAGTACACAATGGTTTTATTTTGTTCTAATAAGCCACTTCCATTTGGCTTATTCATGCAGATCACAGAATTCACATGAGGGTGAGTTCAATGGTAACCTTTAGTCTGGAGAAGGATATGTTGAGAATTGTGTCACTCACCATAAGTTATGAATTTGAAATTAATGTATACTTCAAAGGCCCCACTGGTTCACAATTACTGCTATACCCTAAAAGCATCTTCAGGTTTATATGCAGTTGACGGAGATCTTCATAATTAGAGAGCGCCATTCCTCCAGGTAACAAGAAATATTGTTGACGTTCTGTAACTCTTTGATATTTTCAAAACAGCATGCTATGTAGAAGTACTCTAGGTCATGTGTATTTTTTTATATTTTTTTTAGAATTTATTTATTTATTATAAAGATGTGGGGTACAGTTCAGGGTTATGTATACAAACATTGATCATGCAGGTACCCTTGTTGACAAGGTATGTCCCTCCCCCCCCAGTAGTTTCCACCAACTGCCAGTCCCACCCCCTTCCCCTGACAGTTTTCCGCTATTGCCAATTGCTTTCTTATAGCATTATAATTGTTCAAGGTCACCTTATGAGTGAGAACATATGGAACTCCGTTTTTTGTTTCTGTGATAAATCACTGAGTATGATTGACTCCAAACCCATCCAATTTGCTGCAAAGTCCATATATTTGTCCTTCTTTATGGCTGTATAATATTCCATTGTGTATATGTACCACTTTTTTTATCCAGTCCAACTTCGATGGTTAAATCTATACTTATACATACTATTAAGCTTGCAGTTTTTAAGGTTAGTAATGTCCACATGCATATAACTTGATGCAATGAGTTTCCCCTGTAATATATAATTAATTTGCTGAATAGTAAAAAGGCAAGAACCAGATGTCTTGCAGATTACATAGTTGACTTGTGTATTTTTACTTCCTCATACTGATAACATAACCAAAGACTTGACCCATGATAGTTAATAGCCAAAAATTATTTACATAAGGTTGTCAGGCAAACTTTTGAGTTTTGATGCATATTCAACAGGGATGGAGTAAGCATAGCCTTTTTTCCGCCTATGTTTTAAAGTAGCTGGATATGTACAAGATTAAAGTTTAAAAATAAATAGGTTTATTTGCATGCATTTAAATGTCAGTAGTCTACAAAATGATTAACACCATACTTGTAATCACCCAATATAATCCTTCAAGAAGCATTTTTCAGAGGTTAAGAGAATATACTCTGGAGCAAAGTTGCTTAAACTATCTCTGCCTCTGTTTCCTCATTTCTAATATAGACATAGATTATATACCTCATAGGGTGCTGTTAAATTCATATAAAGCATTTATAACAGTGTAATAAGCAAAAAAAAATTTAAAAATGTCAACTAAATATTAGTGGTTTATTGTTTGTGATATATTCTGAACTTATTTCTTAACATGAATATAATTCTGAACATTTCTTAGAAAATTAATATCTTTTTTCTTTGCCATTTTTTGGATATTTTAAACTTTAAGTAGCTCTACCCAGGTGTAGGACATATGTTTTTCTATTTTTTCCCCTTACTAGAAATCTATTTCCAAGGGATAATCTGGTTATTTGTCTACAAATCCTCCCCTGGGGATTATGTAGCAGTTACTTCAAAGCTATCTCAGTTTGCACTTAATCATTTGAAACATCAAATAACTTGCTTGTTCATTTTATGCATGTTTTCTTATTGAGAAAATTAGTCAACCTAAAATTAGCACCAGAAGATTATTTTTCTTGGCTTTACTCTTAAAGTAGTTCTCAAGCATGTTTATCTTGGACAAGTAGGGCACTCTTCTGCAGATTTTAAGGATGACTGAACTTGGGAACATTCTGTTTAACCACAAAACTCATGTTTCCTCTGTTTAATTCTTAAAGCTTGACCTCCCTTCAATGCAATTATCATATTTCTTCTACATAAGGTGGACAAGATTTGTTTTGTTTTCTCTTTGGGTAGAATGTTTATTTATTTACCAAATATATTTTTGAGTTCCTAGTGGTCCACTGAGAGCACTGTTCTATCTCAGTAGATGATAAGCAAGATGGACATATATATCTTGTTCTTGTGGAGACTTCCCCCTAGTCAGAGAAGACAGGCAATAGCAAGTAAACAAATATATATTTTTGAACATGTGGAAGTATGATGAAGAAAATGATATTTAGGAGAATAGGACTAAGCAACAAGGATGAGAGGCTTCTGTGAGGAAGTGGCAAGTGGGCACTGAGTTGAATGCCGAGAGGGAAGCAGCTAAGAGACTATCTTGGCAAAGAAGTATCTAAGCAGAAGGATTAGCATGTGCCAGGGCTCTGAGACAAAAAATGAGCTCAGTCTGAGTGAGGAGGGAAATAAATGACTGAATAAATTTCTGTCACCATGTTCCAGGTGCTATTCAAGGTGCTTGGGCTTAGGATACATCAGAGAACATAATAGCTGTGTTTGAAATATTTATTCCTTTCAAAACTCATGTTGAAATGTAATCCCCTGATGTGGCAGTATTGAGAGGCGGGGCCTTTGCAAGATGATTGGGTTATAAGGGCTCTGCCCTCATGAATAGATTACTTCATTCATGAACTTATGGATGGGTGAGTTAATGGGGTATCGTCAAAGTGGGAACGGTGGCTTTATAAAAAGAGAGACCTGAGCCAGCACACTCAGCCATGTGATGCTCTGCATTGCCTCAAGACTCTGCAGAGTTCCCACCAGCAAGAAGGCCCTCACCAGATATGGCCTCTCTTAGCCTACATAACTGTAAGAAATGAATTCTTTCTCTTTACAAATTACCCAGTTTCAGATATTTTGTTATAAGCAATGGAAAGGAGACTAAGACAATAAAGCACATTTTTTTCTAAGATAATTCTGTACAATATTAGCTGATGAGTGTTTTTAAAAATGTGTGTGGGTAGATTAGACTGCAGGGGTGGATGGGCTACAATTTAACATAGTGAGGTCAAGGTAGGTCTCATAAAGTAGGTGACATTTAAACAAAATATTGAAGGAGGTAGGGAAGTTTGCCATATGTGTTTCTGGGGGAAGGAATTACCAGGCATAGGCAAGAGCTAGTGCAAAAGCCATAAGGGAGCAGTAGGCTTGACTCATGGAAGCCTCTGCAATAGGAGCAGAATGACTGAGGTAAGTGAGGTGAGAGAAAAGGTCAGAGAAGTGCTAAGAGGTGGTATCAAGTCGGGCCTTGTAAACCATTGTCATGACTTCAGTTTGACTCCGACCAAAATGATGTGCCATCTAATGGGTGGGTTTGGCGGGCATAGATTGGACAGGGGTGGGGCACAGTTAAAAGCAGGGAGTTATTAACAGGATAATGTAGTAAGTCAGAAGACATAAACTGGTGGCTTATACAAGAGGATGGCAGAAATGATGGGACTTCGGCAGATTCTGAAAATATTTTGAAGGCTTCATAAGTAGAGTGTAAAGGAAAGGAGAATCCAGGATGTCTCTGAGTTTTTTGTCCTAAACAAGATTGAAATGAGAAGACTACAGCTGGAGCAAGACTGGAGGGGGTGAGGTTTGGATATGTAGAGTGGGAGACACCACTCCTCCACAGACATACTGGTGTGTTCCTCTTCCTTACTTGGACTCGGTAGCATGACTGGCTTTGGCTAGTGGTTCACTTAGAGGTGAGACAAAACAGGTGAGTCTCTGTGCAACATAACTTTTTTAAAGTGAAAAAAGTCTTATGATTTTTGCTTGGGATGGGGATTAAACAACAACAAAACAGACTTCTACTTCCTTAGATATTGGATTTATATGCACTAGAAAATTGCCTTTACAGAAATGGTGAGTAAAGTATTTTGCCAAGTGTGCTTGAATGATTGTTGTGATCTGTTTTGCTCTTATTCCACGTTCAGAGGTCCCCATGGGAACCACCCCCAATTCGTGGGAAAAGTCAAATTTAACAAACAATACAGAAAAGCCATTTAATCATCCTCTGTGTGATCCACAAAAGTGCCAGAAATATAGAGGAAATGAAATCTCTAGAATCTCTTTCTATCTGTATGGGGATGCCCAGAGGAAAAAAAGTCCTGCTCATGGTAAATAGATGTGATAGGTGGCAAACAACAACAACAACAACAACAACAAAAACATCCTTAATCTGACAATAGCAAAAACCTCTCCCCTCATCTGTGTCCTTTTCTGTTCAGATACCTTTTCAAAATTTGTTAAGTATTTTTATGTCCTAGCTTTGGCATCTAGCCACCAGTTTATGTCTTCTGACTTACTATTCTGTTAATAACTCTCCCTGCTTTTAACCGTGCCCCACTCCTGTCCAGTCTATGCTCTCCAAACCTAGCTTTTCATTTAACAATTTTTCCCCTGAAAGATTTGCTTCCAGAAAAAACTTGGGATCATAATACAATTAGTCTTGTACATAATCCTCTCATTATGTTCAGAAAACTATTTTTAAAACTGAATTCCCCATCTCTGTCTCTCTTTATTCCAATGCTTACCTGCCTGCATTAATTAATTCCTGTGCAGAAGCAGTAAAAATTTGACTTAGATACCTGACCTATTACCTACTGATTGCAGAGAATCTGTCTTTTATGGGGAAGTGGGGCACCTGGTGCCACAGGACATGTGAATATAGATTATCTGTATATAAGAAGTGATCTTTGTGAGAACAGTGACATTGGAATTCCCTAGGAGTAGCTAGTTACTCAGAAGACTCAAGATAAGAATAGAGAACACCTACCTACACAATCTCTGTATTATAGGACACAACTGTTTGTCTTTTGCTTGACTTGACTGAAACCTGTCTTTAAATAAATTTGTTTCAGTCTGGTTACCAGTGGGCATTGAGTCCTAAAGATGGTCATCCGGCAAGGTCTTGGCCACCGTGTAGTCTAAGCTTGATGTGATCTGGACCTCCAGGTTCATCTTCTCACTCTCCCCTTGGTTTCTGCTATGAAACCAAACTGGCCTTTTATTTGGTTGCTCAAACATACCTAGCTCTTTGTCTGCCCAGACTCTTTGAATATGTGGTATCTGAAATGTTCCTAGATGACTCTTGTTCATCCATAAGATCTCAGAATATATGCCATCTCCTCCCAAACACCTTCTTGACCCTCCAGTTTACAGTATGTTTCCCTGTACTGTGTTACCATAGTATCATTACTTTTCTATCAAAATATTTAACATATTTTATAATGCTTTGTAGATGGGGAGGATGTATTTTAATTGGGTTACTTTTTTTCTTCTTCAGAGTGAGAGATTTCAAAATAACTTCCCCTAAAAGCATATATGTAAAGATTTCCCCTAAGAAAAGATCAGTAGAATCACTGCCCCAAAAGGGGTAAAATTGCTGAAAGGCAAAAATACTTGGTGTCTTTGAGGGAAAAGAAATGGAATTTTGGAGAGATGTAAATGTCAGAACCATTCTTGCTTCAATGGTTCTGTGACCAGCTGAGGGCTTGGGAAGTGACTATTTGTGGGACTAAAAAAAGAACTATGAGAACTTTGGAAACGGAAGCCCTGGGCATCTTCAAAGAGCTTAGCATTCAGGAAGTGAAATTATCCTCCACAGACCATATGGAGCTGGACAAGGGCTTATATACCAGTGCTGTGTGTCACTAGAGCCCATTGCAGCAATGGCCCAGCTTCCTTAGTGGCATCTTTAAGCAGCACCACCACTGTGTGGCAGCAGTAGCAGTGGCAGTGATCAGATTCCTCTACTCCCTGATGTGGATGTCCTAGGAAGACTTCCTGTCTATTATGCATGTGGAACATCAAGAGATAAATCAGAATAAGAAATACAGCTGTATATTAAGCCTGATTTGGAGAGGCATTTATTTTCACCTGTAAGATTTTTTGTAGACCCTCAATAAATGTTTGTTTTAAGCTGAGTGTGGTGGCTTATGCCTGTAATCCCAGCACTTTGGGAGGCAACGGCAAGAGGATTACCTGAACCCAGGGATTTGAGACCAGACTTAGTGAGACCTCATCTCTACAGTAAATAGAAGAAATTAGCCGGGCATGGTGGTGTGTGCCTGTAGTCCCAACTAGTTCCAGCTATTTGGAAGACTGAGGTAGAAGGATCGCCTGAGCCCAGGAGGTCAAGGCTGTCATGAGGCATGATCGTTGTGATCATGCCACTGCACTCCAGCTCAGGTGACAGAGTAAAACTCAGACTAGAAAAAGAAAGTGAAGTAAGTGAAGTAAGCACATATTAAGATAATACAATAGATTGCTTATGACCAGGTGAATAATAAAAGTGAAAAAGGATTGGGATTTATAAGTGATGGCTTCTTAGAGAAAGATAGTTTTAAAGATATGAAATTCCAAGATAGAGGGAGAAGGTGCTCACTCTGGGAAGAAATGAGACAGGTGGGGAGGTATAATGTGTCTGTGTTTATTGAGGTAGAGAAGAGAGAGTTGATAAGGCTAGATGGGATTATACAGAACTAGCTGAGGAAAAGATGGCTTAGGGAAAGTGTTTCTGGAGTCAATGGAACCTTAAGCTGCTAATAGAAGCTGCTAAAAATAAAAAAATAAAAATGAAAGATCTCTGGAAAAATTTGGGGGTTCAAAATCTGACTTTAATGTTACTTCCTGGTTGACTTTGGATATGCCGTCTAAGATCTGAGTCTATTTCCTCATCTATGAAAGCTGTTTTTTGTGAGGATCAAGTGAAATATCCTGTGAGATGTCCTAGAACATTACATGCTGAGAGGAGGTGTCCAATAAATGTCAGTTTTATTGGACTCATTTCAGGTTGTCATAACTGACTTAGCTATAGTTTTGAAGGGATCTTTTCAGTTTATCTTGAATCATTTAGTTCCTGACTTACAAACTTTTCTCTCTGGACTTTATCAGTTGTAGAATTAATCTTTGTTTTCATCCAAGAAATATGGATGAATAGGCACACACTTGCATGAAATCATTCTCAGAAATCTATCAAAATGAATGAAAAGAAACCTAAATTAAGAACAATTACATTTATACTGAAATTAGAGTGGCACCTCCACAAACCCTAAATTACAAAGACTAGTTTTTGGATTCAATTTAGTAGAAGTTGCCAGGATGTTATACACACGTTCTTTAATCTTGGATATGTTGCACAGAGGAAAAATGAAAATATTTGAAGGGCCTTTTAACAACTCTGGTAAATAGGACAGGGTGACAAAAATTACACATTCAATTTTATGTTGCAGAAAGTGCAACTTATAGTAAAAAGACTTACAAGGAGGGATAATCTTCCAGAAGTCTACCATCCTTCATTTTTTTGTCCATTAATATTTTAGTGCAAATATATTCAATGTTTTGTAAAACACATTTCATTAATAATTAAGAAATAAGAGCTTTTATTTAATAATTTCTCATCATACAAATGTAGTTGTGGTCTCAACCGCTGCTAAAAGACCAATGGAGGACACACTCAGCTATTGCACAAAAGACAACCGTTGTAAATGCTTGCCTCTTAGAGTAAAATGATTGGGAGATTATCCTCATATTCTTTCCTGTTCTACATCAGAAAAGAACCTAGATTCAGTGGAAGCAATCTTTCTTGATATGGGAAAGTGAATGTGTCCACATCAGGAAGGATCACAAAGAGCAGCAGGTAACCCACATTTGAGAGTCAGACTATAGAATGCACGAGTTGTTGAGCCTGTAGAGAAGTCTGGAAAATGCCACATGCACTGCTGAAGAGCAGCAACCCATTCTTACCACTTGAGAAACAGCTCATTGTTTTTAGATCTTCGATTTCTCAAGAGAAGTATGAAATCTATTTTTTCTTTGATTTTTGAAGGGTGAATTCGGCTTTAAAAATGTTAGTAACTAATTCAACATTGTTTTTTAAAGCATAGTTAGTTTAGGCAGCACTGGTGGATTAGACAGGACATATCTGTGAACCAGATTTGACCCATAGACTTTCAGTTTGCAACCTCTAAGCCCCTAGTGTATGAAACTGGAATCCCGAGAGATAGTGAATTAGGGATAAAGTCTCCGGTCAAGGTCAGAATTCTTGACACCAAGCCTATAACTTTTTCCTGGAGTGCTTTGACTATCTTAGCACAAGCCAGGAGCTGAGCCAGGAGATAGTTGTGTAAGATTGATGCTCCAGAATTATGCTGTACACTTTTGACCAGAAGCTTTCCACTAACACATTTGGTCTTCAGTATGAACTCTCTGCTCTCTTGAACCTTTTTCCCTGCATTTTAAAAAGAAAATAATGATTTAAAACATGTCCCCAAAGCTTATAATATCTATGCCCCTAACCTATCCTTATGAACTTAATATTTTAAGAATATCAAAGTAGAATTAAAAAGTGTTAGGCATAAATTGTATTCTTGTCCTGACCTATCTCGAGTTCTTTTTCGAACTTTTCATATGGTGATACAAGCTAATTTTTAATTGAACATTGGGGAAGGATTCAAAAGGCATCAGAAGGTTGCCTTTGAGACAGTTCCCATGAAAGGTATCCCATTTCCCTGTCCTGTGGATTTAATATTAAATGGATTATCAGTCTGTCAAGCATTTTGAGCATTGCCCCTTTATTGCATTCCCTGAGGACTGTTCCAGCATTGTATTGTTTGAGGTGGGCCATTTTCTTTGCAGATGATTGGTAGAATATTAGACATATAAGCAGACATTAAACAATACCCTATTTTACTTTTAAAGTGATATTTGAATGGATTGTGTTTGTCCTATTATGATGTTTTTTTATATGAGTAATAAGGTCAGTTTGACACAGTGTGATTTTTTTTAGCATTTGGTTTATTCCTTTGACAAACCTTGCCCTCATTTGTGCTTAACCTTGGAGCACCTGCTTTGGCTGGTTATGTAATTTGCACATTAGGAAATGATTATTCCTTTTTTTCTTGTTATTTGACTTCAACACTTACCCCAATTTTTCTTTTTCTTTGCTTTGTGTTTCCCCTCTATCTTCCTAATTTCTTATGCTTGTATTAATAAAATTGCTTTAGAAATAATAGTTCAATCAAATGCATCGTTACCTACTTTGTTTATGGAAAAGCTAAAGTAGGGTGGGAAGGACATAGTATTAAATTGTAATTTAAAATTTTTTTCATCGAATGTCAGTCTCACTGTGTTCCTTCTATGACTCTATAAATATGCATTCTATTGAATGTTAAAGGTGGAAGGCAGTTTGGCAGTGACTTGGACTAAAAGGACTTTTTTATTGAAAAGGCAATTGTGTACTAAATAGAAGTGGCATATTGGCCAAGGTCACAAATATGCCAGTGGCAAAATCAGGAGACAGCATGGCATAGTGGTTAAGAGCTTAGGATCTGGATTCAGACATAACTGACTTCGTGTCTTAAATGGTCATATAATAATTATTTTGCTATGATTTCAAATAAGCCAAATGACTCTTCTGAGTCCCTGTTTCAACAATTAAAAAATGGAGATTACAATACTATTATTTCCGGTTAGGAGTGAATAATAGATTTTACATCACTGCATGAAACAATGTCTGACACCTAGTTAACTCTCAGCAAATTTTTACTGTTATTGCTGCATCTCTTAAAATCATCACTCTGTTCACCTCTCTGTGTTTATATTATCACACTACTCTAACAGTACTTCCAAACTATCTAAAGGATTTCTTAAGGTCTATTTTGAACTCTGTCAACAAGGGCTTAGTATCTGTTGTCATTTACTGAGTGTTTCTTAGTTTCTTAGGTGTATGTGGGTGTGCATTATTACGTTTGCATTTCCTCTTGATTTCCATTCTTCACATTTGATTCATACATTCAATCAATATGTATTAAGCACCTTCTTTTTGTGTGCAAGACTTTGAGCTATAACTTTAGGATACAGTGTGAACAATAAGACGTAATAGAGCTTATATTTGGGGTGGACATTAGAAACAAAACTCATACTTTTGTTTACTTATGGTTGTGCTCAGTGGTTAAAGTCAGTACTGAGTGCTGTAAGTGAGTGAAAGAGGAGGGTGAAAGATGCAGGACTGTAGGACGAGTAGGTCTTAGCTAGGTAAATAGGACAGGATGCTTTTTATTTTGAAGGGGAGAGCATTGAAAGTTTAGGGATGAATAGAAAGTCATTGTGGCCGAAGCAAGTGGATGCTGGAGCATGAGGATAGGGAGGAAGGAGGGGTAGTTCATGGAGTTTTTTTTTAGGCTATGTTAATTTTTCTGGGTTTTATTATAAGAAAATAAATGGAAGACTATTGAAAGGTTATAAGCAGAAAAGTGTCATGACCAGATTTTTAAACATATCATTTTAGTGCTTCATGAAGAATGGATGGAGAAATGTGGGAGATGTTCAGGGTTGAGTGTTGCTTATAATGGACTGGGAACAGTAGAGGTGGAGAGAGAGAGATCTGAGACTACGCAAGAGGTACAAGGAACCAGCCTGATGTATGACTGGTGTGTCAACAGCAGCAGAGAGAGATGTCAAATGATTACTTCTGACTTGAGCTCCAGATATCATGAATGTCAGAATAAGATTGGTACATGATCAGAATTTTTCCAGGTGGAAACAAAACATAAAAGAGTTCCAAAATCTGGCAGAAGACTGATTGAAATAAGAAGTAGAAAGAAGAGTCTAAGTCACAATTAGGACAGAAGACATACTTCAAATTTGCTAAGTAATAAAAATCAAATCCTAGGACTCCATATAGTAATGAAGTATGAGGTTTGTGTATGTTATGCAGAGCTAAGGAATGCCTGGTTTTTGCTGTTTTGATGAGCACAGTATTCTTTAAACTAAAGATAAACTACTTAGGTCCACTAAATTGATAAAAACCTGGCATAAATTTTTTTATCAGTTCTTTGATATAGATTGATTGATTAGAATGTTTGCTTCTGGAAATTAAAACCACTGCCATTTGTACACAAGATGTTAATCTTGCATCTTTCAAATGTGGAGATCAGTCTCGCTATGTTGCCTAGGATGGTCTTGAACTCCTGGGCTCATGCAATCCTCCTACCTCAGCCTCCCAAAGTGCTGGGATTACAGACGCAAACCTCCAGCCCGGTCAAAATTTTATTTTTATTTTTTTGGCTTAGTTTTATTCTTTTTCAATGAGAAGCTAAGCGTCAGAGTAAATATAGTGTAGGTGTGAGTGAGGATAAAATACCACATAATTTGGTGTAGTTTTCCTATATGCATTTTATTCATTTCAGCACATTATGGTTTCAACTTGATTTGTACTGAATTACTCATTTTTATTTATCAACATGAGTCTTCCATCTGATCTAGAATTAAGTGCTTTTTGTTTGGAGTTCTATTCATTGTACTGAGAAAAAATTCCTTTTGAATATATATACATGTATACATGTGTAAATTAAAACAAATAAAACAATCTTGTTATTGTAAAGAAATTTGGGATTATGACCATGAAGACAAATGAAGCAGCTTCTTTTTTCTTCCCAACTTCCCATCAAATAATGCAAGAGGGAAAACTGTGTCCCACAACTGGAAAATCCGTAAGTGTCCCTATTCATCTACCTGACATCTTGAGGATTGTCCAAAGCTACCTCTCAAGCAAAGAGAGATGTCAGTGAGCAATTCTGTCCTGTTTATTGACTCAATAGTGTTTGTCAAACTTAGAGAATGGAGCAAGATTCTGTTGCTATTCTGCTGGCCACGTGGCATGTCAAAGCTCACAAGCACAAATGTTTAGAGAAAGTTTGAAACTAAATATAGGAGAGAACTATAATGATACACTAATCAAAGTTTCCTGTCAAATTCGTGAGGATATTGCATTTATCAAACAAAAGCAACTGTCAAGAAAGAGGAAAATTGAAAATTCAAGCAAAAAAAAAAAAAGATTGCTAGGAAACAAAAAAGTATATACTTTAATAAAGATAGTAAATATTAGAAAGGATGCTACTGGAAACCAAATTAATTAACTGGAAGGCTGGCAAAATTAACATAATTGCATTTAAAAAGAGATTTCATAAAAGAGAAAATGAGACATGTAAGATAGGTCTTGGGGCTCATCTCTTAGCTAATAATAGTTTTAGAAATCGAGAACAGATGGGAGGAGGAAAAATAATAGATTACCGTTTCTCCTAAGCTGAACTAATTCTTAAAGCCTTCATATTAAATGAACTCACCACAGATTGGTGAAGATTAATGAAAATAAAAACTTTTAGACATACCAGAGTGAAACTTTTGAATTCCAAGGATAAAGTGAAAATTTATACAAAAATTGCCAGAGGGAAAAAAAAAAGACTACCTGTAAGAAAAAGAGATTTGGACTGTTATCCAGTTTCTCATCTATCACACAAAATGCCAGAGGACAATGCAACATTCCTTTCAAAACTCTGAGTGAAAAGGGTTGCAACCCTGATAGTCTTTGACCAGATAAGTCTTTTCACGCATCACCTGATAGTCTTTTCACACAGTTTGCTCATATTCAAAGGAAAAATGTGCATTTGAATACATGAAAGGATTCAACGGTATTCTGCAAATGTACTGTTTATTTAAAAAACAAAAAGAGGTGGGGTAAGAGACTTAACAAAGTGCTATGGTCAAACTGAAAATAAATCGAATGTATTACAAGTAGGTCACAAAATGAGAAGTACAAGATATATGGGTCACAAATGCTGCTGCAAGAGTGGTCCTGAACTGACTGCATTAAAATCATCTAAAGGGATTTTCTTTTCAGCCTTATTGAAGAATATTTGACAAACAAAAATTGTGTATATTCAAAGTGTACAATTGATGTTTTGACCTATGTATACATTGTGAAATGATTACCACAGTCACGTTAATTAACATCGCCATGACTTCACAGTTACCTTTTTTTTTTTTGGTGGTGAGGATACTTAAGATTTACTCTCCTCAAAAATTTCAAGTGTCCAATTCCTTGTTATGAACTACAGTCACGATGCTTATATTAGGTTTCCAGAACATACTCATAACTGAAGGTTTGAACCCTTTAAACAAAATCTTTCTATTTCTCTCACACCATGTCACCTGATAACTACCCTTCTAGTCTCGGTTTCTATGAGCTCATCTGTTTTGGATTTCCCATATGTTTTTCTGTGCCTGGCTTATTTCACTTCACATAATGATGTCCTCCAGCTTCATCCATGTTGTTATTAACGAGAGGATTCCCTTCTTTTTCCTTTTTTTTTTTATGACTGAATAATGTTCTACTGTGTGAAAAATTATCATATAAATTAGTATTATATATTTATATATATTATATATCATATACAGCACAGTTTATCTCTTCAATATCTTGGCTATTATGAATAATGCTGCAGTGAACATGAAAATTCGCCTATTTCTTCAAGATAGTTACTTTACTTCGTTTGGATACAAACCCAGAAGTTGGATTGCTGGATCATATAATAATACTATTTCTTACTTTTTGAGCAGCCTCCACAATGTTTTTCTTTTTTTTTTTTTTTTTTTTTTTTGAGTTGGAGTCTCACTCTGTCGCCCAGACTGGAGTGCAGTGGCCGCTCCCGGCCACCGCAGCCTCGACGATCCTTCCACCTCAGCCTTCCAAGTAGCTGGAACTACAGGCGCGGGCTACCGCGCCCGGCTAGTTTTTTGATTTATTGTAGAGATGAGATCTCGCTTGCCCAGGCAGGTCTCGAACCCGCGGGCTCAGGCAATCCACTCACCTCAGCTTCCCAAAGGCGCGGGATTACAGGCTGAGCCACCGAGCCCGGCTCACAATGTTTTTCATAATGGCAATACCAATTTACATCTTCATCAATGATGAATAAGGACTCCTTTTTGCTCTACATCCTCATTCAATATTATTAATCATTAGGGAAATTCAAATCAAACCCACAATGAAATATCACCTCATAACTGTTAGTATTTTTTGTTATTTATTATTTTTATAATGGTTATTGTCAAAATTGAAGAGACAGCAAGCAAGGACATCCTTCTAAGGAGACTTTAGATGCTGATTCATAGAGTCCAAGGTAAGAGATTATGAAAATGTGGACCTGAGATAGGGTCCAGGACTCTGTATTTTTATTAAGTTTCCCAAGTGACCGACACCTAGCCATATTTGGTAACCTGGGGGTAATGGATCCAATAAAATATATAATTAAATTAGTGCTGATAACATAAGTCATGAATTATTAATAAAATGGATAAGAAAGGATCCTCAACTGCAAGGAACATAATATAATCAATTTTTGTTTCTAAAATTAAAATTCCAACTTATTTCAAGAGAAGATAGATGAGATGTGTATATTCTGGTGAATGGTGTGTAGAGTAAGAGGTCTATAAGAAACAGAAGCATGTGAATGCTTAGCCTTGTTTATGAAGAGAGAGTTCTTAGAGACAGTTTAATTGTTGAGATTTATGAAAAAAATATAAATTATTAACAGTGAAACAAAAATAAGAGAAATATCTCCTTAGTGACTAGAGAATGGAAAACAAACAAAAAGGAAAAGAGTAAAAATTTGCAGGAAGGAAACAACAAGAAAATATAAACAAAGAATCAAATATACACTAAAAGAAAGGAATAGAATATAGTTTGATGACAGTCATCATTTTACTATGTATATGTATATCAAAGAATTATGTTGTATACCCTAAATAAATGCAACAAAAATAAATTTTTAAAAGAATATATAATAAATTAAAGTGGGTAAATTAAATCTTAATTATAAAATATATTCTTACATCAAGTTAAAAACTATAACCCAGTTCCATGATGTTTAAAAGAAGACATATTTAAAGAAAATGGCACAAAGCAGTCAGAAGGTTATTGACAGTGATCTCAGCAGCACTTAATATGATTGCCCCTACTATTATGTGTTATGATGTGGCTCAAAAATGGTTGCTGACTCATGGAATGAATGGATGTGCAAAGATATAACAGTCTAGCATAACTACCACAACCCTCCAAAAAATATCAGGGTTAACAATACCAGTATTAAAATATACTTCAAAGTCATAAGGTATTAGATGGCATATAAGACTATTTTAATTAAAAGTCAACTATTAACATATAAGCTCATCAAACTTTCACAGACTGAAAAACACATATTAAAATATTATTCATTGGAAACTTAAACATTCTAGGAAAAATTAACAAAACTGTTACCAGAATGGGAAACTTCAATACATCTCCTAGAATTAAACTAGTCAAAAAAATCCAAAATAGAAGATATAATATTTTTGATAATTTTAAGCTCTTACCACCTCTTTGATAAGCATAAACATTTTTACTTCTTCGTTAATGTCATTTTATTTTAAAGATAATGCCAAGGTGATGGTTACTAAAAATAATCTAAAGCATTAGAGCAAAATTCTTATTTGTTTTCACCTCTGCCCATTTTGATATGTCTGATTGACTTCTAATAGTATATGATATTTTCCTTTCTTCACTTGAGAATCCCTGGCTTGAACATTGCAATTCAATTAATATTCATTTAAAAGATATGGTTAGGAAGTTATATCCTACAAATGTAGACTGTATATTGTTTCAAAAATGTTGGTGGAATTCTTATGAAAATTGATTATATACTTACAGAAAATTTCAAATTTAAACAATTGACAATCTTTCAGGTTACAGACTCTGATTCTAGAACAATACAGTTATACACTAAAAAGCAGCTAAAGGAGAACAACTTGTAAACTGAATTTTAAAAATACAACTTCTGAATTGTTTTGGGGTTGAAGAGGAAATTCCAACAAAATTATGGACTATCTTTAAAAAAAAGTCACAGAAAATATTATTCAATATTCTTATATGTGGGCAGATGTTTACTGAGAGATTTTCACAAATGTAAATGTTTTCTTTTTTAAACATGAAAGATTGAAATTAAGTAAACACTTAAGAGTCTAGGAAATAAATGTTATAAACCAGAATAAATTAGTTAAAAGTAATGTTATTAAAAAATAAGAAATTAGTGTATTATTTACATACAAAATGTATAGAATAAAAAAAAGCCCCTGTTTTTCATAAAATCAAAAATATTTTTATCTGAATTAGAAAAATGAGAGGTCAACAAGCATAATATTAACATTTAATTTAAAGGAGATAAGATTACAAGTATGTAATAAATTAGGTATGTAATATATTTTCAAAATCATTGATAATTCCTATGGATAGAGACAATCAAATAGAATTGGTGATTTGTTTTGAAAACGCTGTATCAGTATGTTTCAGGAAAATAAAAATTTTGATTAAAGGAATTACTAGGGGAAAACAAATTAAAAATACTCTCTTAGGCTTACCTTCAGATTCAGATGGCTTTCTATTTAAGTATTAGAAACTCAAGGAGCAAATCATTACCAAGTGGTTTAAAATGTTTTAGAATGTTAAAACTAAAAGTAAGAAACCACTTTCTTTCTAATTTAAAGTTCATGTTTTGAAAGGCTAACCTAAGTATATTGTCACATTTGAGAAAGGCTGTGACAAATACAATAACAAAATTATAAACCAGTTTCCTTATGATTGTTGATGTAAATGTTATTGAATCAAATCCATCATTACATTAAAATAATTATTTAAGGTTATCAAATATATTTATTCCAAAAATGTAACAGGTATATTAATATAATTCCCTATTTGAGGTATATTAATATAATTCTGTGTATTATATTAATATAATTCAGTATTAGAGGTATATTAATATAATTATTTATAATAAATTTTAAAAGGTAAATAAGAAATTTTATATTTCTATCTTGATGCTTTGTTAAAGCCTTTTAATAAAATTAAATAGACATTTCTCAATAACGCTTTTAGAAAACTAGGAGAAATAAAATAAACTTTAAAGCATGACTACAATTAAGGTTATCTATGAAAAACAGTAGTGAACGTAACTGAATGTAAACAGTAGAAGTGTTTCTGTTCAAAATCATATAAAGGACAGTGTTCTTAGTCACAGTGCTCCATAGGTTATGGTTAATAAAATTAAGAATAAATAATAAGAAAGAACAAATTATTGCTATTCTCAGATTATACTTGCATTCTTCAATAAAGTTTTACAATTACTTAAAAACTTTTAGAAACAGTGAGTTGAGTAATATGGCTAGATATAAATTAAGCAAAACTAGTAACTTTACTAATACTTGTAAGAATCAGAAAATATAAGGGAAATGTTATGATAGTCACAGGAGAAGCAAATACAAAAGAATTTATAAATAAATTTAGCAGGAAATTCTCAAGATGTACATAAAAAAGTATAACCAGTTACTAGATAGTATAAACACTTGCTTAATTGAAAAGTAAACACACTCTCCTCTAGATGAGAAGTCCTATTATTCTAAGAATATCTAATTAATATAAATTTATTGAAGTTAATAGTAGTTTTTTATTTTTGTTTTTCTTAGAATAAGGGCAGAGCTTAATGAATCTAAATTTGATCTGGAGAAAAAATGGCTAGAAAAATCTAAGAATTTGACAGAACACTGTAGAAGAGGAAATGAGAGACTTTATTAAATATAAATTAAAAAGTCCAATCTTTTTAAAACTACTGTCAGTAAAAATTATGCAGATATAGATAGATCAAGAGAAGCAAAATAAACTATAATTGAAAATTTAAGTTTATATTAAATATGTCATATAAAATGAACAGTAGTATGGATTGATAACTCAGCAAATACTGAAAACACCGTATTTGTCTATTTTCATAGTTAGATCAATACATCAAACAAAACTTACACTAGTCTGAAATTTAAATATAAAAATAATCACATGCTACTAGATGACAGTATAGAATGTTTTTGACTTTTGGGGGAGGACTTTCTTATCCTGATCTGAGTTCAGTAACTATGAAAAAGAAAGAAGACATGAAGATAAGATGTAATATGTGATCCCATTTTTGTAATCCTCTGTCCTGCCTTTGTGTCTGTCCTTTGTGTGTAGGAAAAGGAAAGCATGCAACACTAATACCTAACTCTCAAGAACTCAGGGATTGAAATTACAGAATGGAGATTTTAAATTTTATCTTTATATATTCTCAACTATTTGAATGTTTATGGTGAGCAGTATTACTTTAATACTCGGAAAAAGTAGAACTATTTACAATTTAGGTTAAACAGATCAGAGAGATATCATAGTTTGTATTCCACCTGTTTGGTTAAGTGAGGTCGTAAGCCAAACTGTAATTCACAGATGTATTCTGAATGACACATTGCAAAGCACAAACAAGCACACTCACTGTTAGTGTCTGCTCACATTTATGAGGGACACATAATCTCCAGTCACATTAAAATACATATAACACAGGAAAAAAATTATTTGTATAATGTATTTACTTGTGTTACTCCCTAAATAGTATGAATATTTTGATATCAATATTGTCTGTGCCATTCGAGTTTAGACCATTAGTCCTTGGAGCAGTAATATCTGGGAACTTGTTAAAAATGAAAATTCTCAGGCTTTATTCTAGACTAAATGAATCAGAAACTTCTGGAGCCCACCCTCAGAATCTGCAAGCACTCTAGGTAATTCTGATGGACAGTAACATTTGAGAATCACTACTCTAGTGAATTCAGGAGAAAGCTGTTTACCGAGTAAAGTTTTATTGTGAGTTGATTTTTCCTTTTAGAGTGTATCATATAATTTATTGAGAATGACTTGGCAATTGATGATTAGTAGGCCAGCCCATGAGAGCTCTTGAATACATAGCTAAGTATGTTGAAGTTATTTCGGTAGATGGTAGGAAGCTTTAAAAAAATTCTGAGTATGGGAAGGGTGTGAATGGTGGCACCCATCAGGACAACTACTCTAGGTATAGTGTATAGGGAATTACAGGGACTGACATTGGAAATAGAGAGAGAAGTTAGGAGGTCATTAAATAGACCAAGCAAGAGTTAACAAATATCTGAGTTAGAGTAGAAGAAATAGAACTGGAAAATAGACAAATGAGAAAGAGAGTGAAGGAGACTATGAAAGTAAACAGAACTTGTTTACTGATTGCATGTAAGGGTCAAAAGAGAAGAAAGGCAAAGATGATTGAAATTGTAAGCTTATATGACAGGTATTACTGGCACTACAGATCAGAATAACTATCAGTGATGCATAAATTGGTAGATTGTGTTTGTGTTGATATCAGTCATCACATAAATGATTAGTTTGTTTAGATGTCTAAATTGGGGCTTTCAGTTCATCAGAAGGATAGTTTAAATTCTCAATGATTAGCATTAGAACAAAAGAGAACACAAATATAGTTGAGTACTTTGCCAGACTCATCAAATATGATTTTGATGGGCTAAGAACTTCTAATGAGGACACAGTGATCAACTGAGCAAACAGACCATTTGGCTTGAAGAGAAATGTCAACATAGGCATGATTCTAAGTTGCTGATTAAGGTTGGTACTAGCTAGTTGATGGACTTTAGCCAAGACATACAGAATGGTGGGAAGACAGTGCGTAGAGCCTCTGAGAATCTGAATGATCAATTATTTTTCATTCTATAATGTAATGTACCTGTATTAGAGTTTATATGCAGAATTAAACACTCCTTCCACAGACCTTCAACTGAAGTATTTATCTTAATGCTCTATTTATATTAAGCTGACTTTTTTATGGGATATAGAACTGTTAATGAGTATAAAGGGATATATTGAAATATTTTGAGGAGGTAAGTTAGTGTAAAGCAGTTTGAAATTATCTATACTATGATAGGTATGATGTTGTAAGGATGTAGAAAATATTTGAAAGTTTGAAGTTCAACTTGGCTATTTCCTATGACAATTTGGTCTGGCTTGAACTCTTCAGTTTCTCATCTGTTAAATAGAAATAATAGCAATATTTTACCTCATGGGGTTATTGTAAGAATTAAATAAAAAATAGTTAAAATTAGACAACATTTAACATAGAATCTGGAAAAATAATTTTTCAAAGAGGGTGACTGTCTTTGCTACCGTTGTTGTTTACTGGTATTGTTAAATAGGTGCTGAGAGTCAATAAGAAAAATGCAGATCTTGAGGTAAGATGTTTCTGCATCCTTCTAACACATTTTAGAAGCAGTAGTGGCTGCAAGCTAGACAAGTGTCACTGAACCTGAACTTGTTTGGTGAGTAGTCAAGTAAGGAACTGATAAAGTCTACATTCATTTACTTTTAGGGTAATAGGGTGCAGCAACTTGACTATTCCAGAATATATCACTTGCTGTCCTTTCTGTGGAAAAGGAAATTACAATTTGTCATTCCAATTGAACTGATGGTAAAATTGTAGTACTCCTAGATGAAGGTGGACAAGAAAATTAAGCCTTTTTTCTTAAAAATATGTATATATATTTCTTAGTTCATTGGGCTGCTGTGACAACATATCATAGACTTGTTGGTTTATAAACAACAGAAATGTATTTCTCACAGTTCTTCATGCTGGGATTTTCACAATCAAGGTGTTGGCAAATTTGTTGTCTGGTAAAGACCCACTTCCTGGTTCATAGACCACCTTCTTCTCTCTGAGTCTTCAAAGATTGGAAGGGATCAGGGAGCTCTCCAGAGTCTCTTTTTATAAGGGCACTAACCTCATTTATGAAGGTTCCAGCTTCATTATTTAATCACTTACTAAGGGTCTCATGTCCTAATATCATCACAGTGGTGGTTAGAACTTCAACATATGAATTTGGGATGGGGACACTAGCATTTGATCTAAAGCAATATGTATATGCCATTAATTTAATTTATAAAAATAAGATCTCTACTGGATAAGCCTTAGAAGGTCCACTATTCTATTGTAGGAAAGCTCAGGATGTTCATTGGTCTCCTAAAGCTCTGCATATGGATTACTTTTTCTCTGTGACTTTGGATTTTTTTTTGTAAGATTCCCTGACTAGAATATCCTAACTCGATATTCCTAAACATGGAAATCACTAATCCTTCAAGATCTAGTTTATAAATCATTCCCATAGCAAAATGATTTTCTTGCATTTCAACCAAGAATGAAGTCCAGTAAATTCCATAGCACTTTGGACCACTATTATGACATACATTCCAAATGGCCTGGTATTGTAAATGTTTGCATAAAAACGTATTTACTTTACTAGATTGTGGACTCTTTAAGAGAAAGGCAAGAAAATCAATGTAAGAATATGGGGAAAAATTTGAAGCAGAGCGGAGAAACAAGGTCTTCTAGATGCCATGCAGAGGACATAGTTTGAATAGTAACGAGTGATTGATATCACATGACTTAATCTCACTAGCCATAGTGCAATGAAGCAGAGATGGCTCCCTGTCCCAAAAGGACTGTGATTTTCAAGAGGTGACTTGGCAAGTGCTCTGGCTAACAGGTGTGTTGAATACATCTGGTTTACACTGGCCCAATCTGATCATAGAGAATGAACAGAGTAGTTCCATCAAAGCAAAAAGTCACAGAGAGAGGGCAGTAATACCACAGGCAAGTAGACAGTACAGGATTAAAGTCAAGGTACAAAAGTAGTTAGTAGAGGCAAGAGAGTATCTGCTCTCCTGTCAACCCATTTATCTTTATAGTAAATCTCATTGACTCATGCTACCTGCAAATGTGGCTTATTCCTTGTATGTGAAAAAAAAAACTACATAATTTCATAATCTCTTTGATATAAATGAATGACTCTCTTTATATGTTGAGTCTAAATATACTGCCTTGTAGTTTTTATGTACAAGTACTTGTCATGCTTCCTGAAATCACATCAAGCATGCACTAACCCTCTGGCCAATGACAAGACTTCATTTTTCAACAATAAGTAGGTGTTTTCTTTTTCAGGAAACAAATAAGTATCCATGAAGACTTTATGTATTATACTTTCTCCCGTCATCCCAGTAAGGAACAGTACAGTATATATAAAGAATAATAAAAATAAAAATAATCTAATATTTACATGTTATTAGAGTTTGCTAAGGGATATATATATATATATATACACCATTAAGTGGTACAAGTACTATGATTGTTTCGGGTAACATAGCTAAGATTAGCTTTTGTGTTTGAATAGTTAAAATATGTACCTATTTGAATATATATTAGGAATATATAACTATCCATAGTTTCCTTTATCCTATTGATTAGGAAAAATGGGAAATAGATATTTAAGTTTAAAATGAGAATTTAAAAATATTGTAAATAGTTCTAGTGGCATGCACATATGGCCAACACAATGGAGGATATTTGCTAATGCTTAGAATTAGTATAATACTTCTTTAAAGAAAAAAAAAGTTAACAGATTTTCATGATATGCACAAGCAAACTGGACCAAGATGAGCAGTTTTAATTTTTCTTTCTAAATTCAATGGGTATATTTTAAGATACTTGATATACTTTATGAGATGCATTTCTTTAAAAGCCAGGTTAAACACAAAATATAGAAACTATACTAGCACAAGTAATGCAAGAAATAAGCATCATTTCAAGATCAATATTATGAAATTAGAATGCCTCTGAACTTTTAAGAATGTTTTGAGAAAGAACTTTTGTGTAAGTTCATTAGAAAATCAACAGAGTAAAGTTTGTACCCAAGAAAACCTATACACACACACAAGAGCATGCAAAAATATAATTTAAAAAGCACTTTCAAGAGTCAGAGGGAAATTTTTTTTCTACAAAGGTCATAAAATGTCCATTCCTTATATGACAAGTGGTTTAAAAAATGCAGATGAAAGCAAGGCTGTGGTGAGTGATTCTAGGGTGAACCCCTTGAGTTGCTAAAATCAAGTGTTTTCTTAAAAGAACTCTTAAGTCAAATGTAGAGGTGAAAATATATTTCATCATCATATGATTTTATTATAGGATGGTATTCAGCATTATCAGCATGATTTTCATGGACTTTATTTAATTGAGGTTAGCTACTAAATATTAGTTATAACTTTCTATCTGGTTCCTCCACATCTCATATCTTTTCTCACTGATCCATCAAAAATAATACTGGCACTTTTGTCCACCTAAACGACCTCTTGGATTGTTTTGCTCCTCTGCCCAATATACCTTCAAGGGCTTCTCCCTGAACTCCTCCTGACATCTGGATTCCTCAGCGTGCCATTCAACATGCCTATGCTGTATCTTCCAAATCTGCCTTTCAAGCATTTCCTTTATTCTTGTATTTGTTTACTTACTTTTATCTTAACAAGCTATATCTGCTAAGGTTCTCCAGAGAAAGCGAACCTATAGAATATTGTGTGTGTGTGTGTGTGTGTGTGTGTGTGTGTATCTTTCCCCAGGAAATCTCAGTTTTTGCCCTTAGGCCTTCAACTGATTGGATGAGGCCCGTCCACATTATTGACGGTCATCTACTTTATTTAAACTCAATTGATTGTAGATCATAATCACATCTATTAAATACTTTCAAAGTAATATCAAGACTAGTATTTGACCACACAGTGGGCCCCTAGTCAAGTTGATGCATATAATTTAACCATCACACATGCTTTTTTCTTTCTCTATGGTACAGATTTTAAAACATTTTAATCTCTGTTTGTATGTCCTATATTCCCTCAACATTCCTAAGCTTGAGTAGTCTTCAAGTCCCAGCTTATTTTCTCACTTATTTGCAAAGTCATTACCAGTCATTTCATCCAAGAATGATAGCTAGGATCTGTGAAATTCTGTAGCAGAATGCACTACTTTCATAGCATGCATTTAATTCTGTCTGGTATTGAATGTTTTTGTATAAGACCTGTATATCTCTATGAGAGCTTTGAGATTCTCTAGGGCCAGGGTCACAACACATATGTTTGAATTAAGTTGATACATAATACATTGTTCTACACAAAGACTCTTACAATTTTTTGTTTTGTAAAGTGCATAGTGCTATCTAAGCCATTCTTAAACTCAAAGAATTATAGAAACATTCTGGCTTACAGTTGGAATTTGGTATGGACGAGTGTTTCACAAAGTATAACAGACATTCTACCATAGAAAATGGTGTTTATTGTAATAGATGCATGTTAATTTTAGCGTGATTTAGAAAAAAATAATTAACATCAAACCAACGCATTCTCAGATATTAAAAAACAGCGACCTATGTTAGACTTGAATCAATTATTAAATAAGTAATTGAAGGTCAATATGCAATTATGACTATGTTATAAAGTAGTATGTGAAGAAATTAGATTTGTGACACATTAATGTAATACAGTACTAGACTAGAAATGAGATCTGAACTCTTATAGCCCCCTCATTCATGTGTGATCTTAAGACATATTACCTCTTTTTATGTATAGGTATTCTGTTGTCTTCTAACTCTAAAAGTGCAATTGTTTTTCTTAGATACCTTTAAATACAGTTAGACGACAACACAGTGCATACATGAAGAAAATCTCTGATCAATATACTAACTCAAATAGGCTGTGTAAGTATTGTAAGAAGTAGGACCAAAAAGATCTGAGAATAGCATACACAGGGCATCCTTTAGCTTGGAACGGAGTCAAGTAGATTTATGATCTAATCTTACTTATTCTGTGACATTTCTGTTAAATGAATGTCCCCCATCCTCCTGCAGTCCTACTCACATTTCTAATGTGCTCATAGTACTGTAAGGTAATCATGATCATTTGCAATTATAAATGTCCTGTTATCAATTAATTTGCAGTTCACCAGTAACCATCTGATTATCTCTAACAAAGCTGCACTGGCATGGTAATTACGTTGAAAATAATTATCATGTAATTGCACATAATTATTTGTACCTTATTAAGTGCTCACACAATTAAAATATTTCTGGTCAAATAAAAGCTATCCATGAGAGTATATATATATATATATATATATATATATTTTTTTTTTTTTTTTTTTTTTTTTTTGGAAAATAAGAAACATTGCTTCCAGGCCTTCTCTTCTGTGAATAAAGTAGAGCTGTCTAACTGATATTCCCATAATGTCCCAAATAGAATGAATTGGTAAGGAGAGAAGAAACTTAGATTTCATTAATACAATAGTTTGTACGTCACATGACGTTGAGATTATAAACTTCAACTTTCAGCACGGATGAATGCTTTCCCTGTAGAAGCTATAACAAAAAAATATTACCCTATTAAGAGTGTACACTATGAATGTCATTGAGGACAATGTGTTTTTCATGCCCAATACCACCATAAGCAATTTTACACAGAAATTTAATTTTTCTCATAGTATTCTCTCTTCAGAGCTTTTAATATTCACCTACATATACTAAGCGTATATTTTAATTTTCCAGGACTATGTTTATGTGGGATAAGCTACATGTATAATACTAAAAGCATCTCCCAAATTTGCTTATTCAGACATCTATTAGAAAACAGCTGTGTATAGCAGCACTGTCCTTTAGAAAATTATGTGAGCCACATAGCTAAATGTAATTTTTCTAGTAACTACAAAAAAGTAAGAAGCAGGTAAAATTAATATTAGTAATATATTTCATTAAAACAATTATTACTTCAAAGTTACTTGATATAGAAATTATTAATGAAATGTTTTATATTTTTTGTACTAAGTCTTAAAAATCTGGTGTGTAGTTTACTTATAGCACATCTCGATTCAATTTAGCCGCATTTCAAGTGCTCAATAGCTACATGTGGCCACTGAATTAGATGTTGAATGTATGTTGATTATATCTACATGGCAGATACATGAGAGTTCTAGTTAATCATTTGCTCTCTGGTTTTATAGATCTTCTCTGACTTTAAATTTCAAAGGCTGGTTAAAAAAATGCATCCAGCCTAAAAGTCGATTTTTTAAATTAAAAGTTTGCTAGAAGGATACGGATGGAACTGTCATTAATGAACTTCTTTACTTGGTCATATATGATGCTAGACATATTTACATTTGTTATCTAACTTATCTTTGCAATAGTCCAGAAAGATATATTGTATATCTTTACTTAACAGATTAGAAAAGTGAGGCCAAAAGTTTAACCTTATCAAAACTGTATAGAAAATAGTGGAACTGGGATTCATACTTGGCTCTCTTTGACCACAAATTTTGTCTCATGCTTTTCAAATAATGAACACATATTTTGGGTCCATTTGCTCACTGGTGGGTCTAATAAGAGGATTTTAAATGACCCATACATCCCTAAATATTGTATAACAGGCTTGACTGTAAGAAAGTTGCTGATTAGTTTGATTCTTAGGGTTGGTTTTGACCTTCCTTATCCATTGAATTAAGTTTCCCACTCAGTTTCTTGAATTAGAGTCTCCTGATAGCTAGTTCTAGCAAACTTACCACAAATACAGCATAAATTGCTCTCAGTGGCATTTTAACTGAAATTTTGTTGACTATCAATGCACACTTACAGAAAACCTACCTTTGAGGATAACTCAGTGACTGACAGTGATGTCTTAGCAACCATCTGATTGTAGTTATATAGGAAATTTACCTTGGATTGAAGAATTACATGTCATTGTGATTGACAGAGTCTATAAGACAATCAAGGTCAAACCCAGAGAGAATTGAGTATGTGGCTATGAGCATTGACAGATAAGTTATGTGTCAAACATTGCCTAGCCATCTGGTTGCTACTCATGATTAGGCCGGACTCATTGTGTTTAACTTCTTATCGAGGGTAACTACATGGAAAACTTGTTTGTTTTCAGTGTATCAGTGAAATGTACTTTATCTGATAATACAAAATTATTCTGCTTTAAGTGAATTGCAATCCATCAACTATATGACTCTAACATGACCTTCAAAAAGCCTTTATTTGGGAGATTGCCATAACCATGTTGTAAAATATTTTCTCATTATTTTAAAATGATTGGTGCATTATAAAAATTTATACTAGGTGCTGAAAGAAGCATTCATGAACTAGTGTATATTTCCTTAAATAGTAATAAGAAAACAAACTTGACCACCCCCAGGGACATTAGAAAGCCTCATGTGTTTAAAGACTCTTAGTCAATCTGTATACCAGATGTGTAGGTAGTCAGAGATGATGAGATGTCACTGATAAGCCATGCATAAAGGGACAGGTGTTTTGTGTGAAATTCTGAAAATTCATATTGAGCAGATTTTGTCAAACAACGGGAGTCATTTGAGTGAAACTTCAGTAGAAAATATGTAGTTGATTTTTGAGGGAAAAAAATGAAAACACAGGGAAGTGAAATCAACTGTCCTTTGTACTTGGAATGGGTCTCTGAGTCTCTTGACTACAAATCCAATGCTGTTTTCTCCTATAACTTTGCAGCCTTTGTAAATGATTATATTTTAAATATAAGGTTGTTTGGCTTATCAATTAGTTTTTTAAAAAGGCAAAGTTTCTTTTAATCATTGATGAATTAGTACCTCTTGTTCTATTTTCAGCTTTCCTTTTAACTGGATTATTAAAAACTTTTTTTTCTTGTTGATCACAGTTTGAGGAGCAAGGTCAGGGGGTGATTAAACATAAATTCTCAGTCAGAGAAAATAGCAATAGTACTGGTTTTGGTAGTATGATAGTATAATATTTCCATATGCAAAGTGGAACACTACATAGCAAATAATGTAATTCAGTTTTAGGTAGTGGTCTATACTTGCTGATCCCTCTGAAATAAAAGGCGTTGGGCACCTTTAGGCATTTACGGTAACAATCTGATAGAACAATAGGTTCTAGCAAAGTGTAACTTTATCATCAATTACATGTTTAACCAGTTAACACTTATATTCTAACATGTTTTTGATAGTACTACTGAGGATTTGAATTCTCAACAAGTACACTATGTGGTACCTGTTTCAGGATACTCAGGTGTCTATCAATCAATCAATCTATCCATTTATACATATATGTATGTATATAGAGAGTTAACTATTCAAAAGAAGGATTCTTATTAAATTCACTATAACATTAATTGAATTGAGATGGTATAGCCTTGCTAACTTTAAGAAAGTTTGGAGATATAGCATTGGTATATCTTTATCACTACATAAGAAATTCCAAGTTATGACTTTTCATGAATAAGTAGCCAATATGTAACATCCACTGTCCATGAGAATTGTGCCTAACTGAATTAGTGTTTATAATTATGGGATAACCAGCCCCAAAAAACGATTAAATATGCAGCTTACTGCATATGTTATTAATTATCAAAATTAGTGTTTAAAATTATGAGTTAATAGCATTGGTATATCTTTATCACTACATAAGAAATTCCAAGTTATGCATTTTCATTAATATGTAGCCAATATGTAACATCCACTGTTCATGAGAATTGTGCCTAACTGAATTAGTGTTTATAATTATGGATAACCAGTCAAAAAAACTATTAAATATGCAGCTTATTGCATATGTTATTAATTATCAAAGTTAGTGTTTAAAATTATGAGTTAATCAGCCAAAAAGCTATTGAGTTTGTGACTCATTGCAATATTAATAAAACAAAATATGCCTTCCTATAATCCCATTATTGGTAATGTGGGAACTATTTTCCAAGCAAAACTTCTCCATAAGTTTGTTTTTGTCTTGGTTGAGAACTGGTTCTTTTAAGATAAAGCCACTAACCCAGCATGTGTATACTTTTTCTCCTGGATGATTTTGTTCAACTTAAAATGACTGTTCCTAACAGCAGGTGCTCTCTTCTTTGTTTTGAATTATACTGAACATGCTTTTAGTGTTCACAAATACTGAAAAATCAACTATAAAAATGCTGGGTAGAAAAGAGCTATATCCATATGGTAGGAAGATAAAATTTTAGCTCTAATTCACATCTTCTTTAAAGAAGATTCTTCAATAAATACAATAACCAACAGTATGCATTTCGTCTTTTAGGAACTCCTTGGATCTATTTTCAAAATATACCCAAAAATAGAAAGCAATTTATAACATCTGACTAGATCTTTCATTATGAGTAAAATAAAATCTTTAACACCTATTAATCTCATATATGTATGACAGCCATGATCTTTACCTTTTTTTAAAAAAAATAATTTTAACAGTTTTGGAGGTCTTCCACTGAGATTTGAATTCAACTGACGAATCCAAGCAAATTTTGTCACATAGGACTACACTTCGTGGGGAAATTCAAGTCTGCATATGTTGCCTCTTGCTTGCCAGAAATGAATTCAAAGAAACAATAGAATTTTGCTAACTTTGTTTTTTAGATTTCAGTTTTCCTCTCTACTAGTTTCATGGCTTTTTTTGTTTTGGGTTCATTTTTTATCCAAATTATTCCCCATTATTGGTGGAAATAATTGGAAATTTGGTTTAAGTTCTAACCATTTGGTGATGTCTGTAAGTGGATTAATAGTTTACAGAGATCTGTTATCTGTTAAACAAGAGACAATAGGGAATCTAGTTTTTAGTCTTTATCTGTTTCTGTACTTGTCAATCTTGACCTCAAGTAAATTAAGAAGTTTGTGGCCATTTGAAAGAGAACAGATCTTTGATATCTGAACTGTATATAATTGGAAGTAATGGCTATGCAACCAAATGCTTACATGGAATGTCGTATTTGAGAATGTCGCTCACTTAACCAACCCAAAATACTAAGATGCCATAAGCCTTGACCCCAGATGCAGAAGAGGCAACATACACTACTCTCCTATTATAAGAAACAAATATATTTGTAAAAATTATTTTCCAGTAAGATAATAAAACTATCTTTTTCAGAGACCATACTAGTGAAATATATTTTGTCCACATGGGCTGAAAATTTTCACTGAAAGATCTTTTCCTTCTAGAAAGGGATGAAGGGGGACTTTAAGACACACTACAAATGACAGCAGCCCCAAAAGACAGAGCCCAGAGCATAGGTTAGCAGTGGTATCTCACATCCTGGACACCCACTGGTGGGGCCAGATTGGTGATACAGGCTAATTGGGAAGTATGGAAGGAGGATGCCTCAGACAAATTTGACTTCCTCCATGTTTCTAGGACAGTTATTCCTGTTTATGAACCACCTGCTTGCTATGACTTGAATGTTTATGTGCCCTCTAAAATTCACATTGAAATTTAATCTCCAGTGCAACAATATGAAGAGGTGGGGCCCTTAAAAATCTCTGCTTTCATGAATGGATTAACATCTTGTAAAAGGGCATGGTGGTTTACACTTATAATCCTAGCACTTTGGAAGGCTGAGGCAGGAGGACTGCTTTCATCCAGGAATTTGAGACCAGCCAAAGAAACATAACAAGGCCTCATCTCTACAAAAAAAGTAAAACTAAAAAATTAGCTGGACATCGTGGTGCATGCTTGTAGTCCCAGTTACTCGAAAGACTGAGGTGGAAGGATCACTTGAGCCAGGAGGTCAAGGTTGCAGTGAGCCACGATTATGCCACTGCTCTCCAGCCTGGGTGAGAGAGTCAGATGCCAACTTTAAAAAAATTAAAATAACAATAAAAATAAAAATAAGTGCAAGGGCTTGAGGGTATGAGTTCTCCCAATTCATTCCTTCCATGATGTGAGGACACAGCATTCATCCCCTCTGGAAGATGCAGCAACAAGGTACCATCTTGGAAGCAGAGAACAGCCCTCACTGAATCTGCTGGCACCTTGATTTTGGACTTCCCAAGCCTCCAGAAATGTGAGAAAGAAATTTCTATACTTATGAATTATGCAGTCTGTGATATTTTGTTATAGCAACATGAACATATTAAGATAGCGCCCCTGCTCAAAAATTCAGGATGTGGTTTTTGTCACTCTGCTTTCCTTAGGAATGGAGGGAAGTCTGCAGTCACGGGATTGTTCAGTAACAAACTCTGCTTGGGCCTGGATTGCTCATTGTACTGACTATTGTGTTATCTTCAGTGTCTGCACTACCCAATGACAACTTTGGTTTGAACGAGGCCTAGGGTCTGCTCAGGCTGACACTGATCTGGAGTTCTGTAGGGCTGATATTTTTTGTCTCCTGGGATGGGTCTGCTGAGACAAATGACTCATCATTTCTCTGAATTTAGTTTTTTGAGGAACCTGTCCTATTTGTGGCAAAAACAGGAGCACCTTGCTCACCAGGGACTCTGCTGTTCCTCTGTCCTTTGAAGGGAGATTCCTTCCCTCTGGTGTGGAAGGTCTAACCCTGCATCTAATTTCTGGATTATTTACTGACTGGGGGCTGCTGAAATTTTTGTTTTCTTAATGTGGCTCTAAATTAGTATCCTAGATCTTTCCTAAGGACTGAAACTTAGGGAATACATATTCCTGCCACCCCAGAGTGCTTGCTCTTTCTCTTAAGTGGATCTATAAAACCTGGGACGGTGCCATTTTCCCACTATGCATGCTATCGGGATGGAACTGTGAGCCATTAGCAAACTTTCTGGGTCAGTAGGCACTTCAGAGGCACAATTTTGACCCTGGCTCTGAGGCTGTGCCTTTGTTTTGAACTTTAACTGCAAAAAATATGATCTTTAGGACATGGTTTCCAGAGATCTTGGACTACCAATAAAGGTAAGGGGTATTTATTGGTTATTAGAGCCCTTGCTCAGATTATCATTGAATATTTGAGAGATTCTAAGCTTATTAGTTCTCAGAGTGTTTGTTTATTATTTTTGGCACCAGGGTCTCCACATTCTTAGCTGTACCATGTTATTGGAACTATTGGCCCTTGAAGGCACATCTACCTTTATTTCATATCTCTATTCTCTGAAACACAGTAATGCTATGACTGGTATCTTCTGGGGGCACAATTTTCATTATAATTTCTGGATTTGTGGTCTGCTTTTGCTCTACATACAGTTAGCTCTGGGTTGCCCTACTGGCCCTCATTTCAGTCACACTCTGCCAGGTTCTGTCTTTGTTGTAGAGTGTGAGGGGATGACTGTATTTGCTACATACAGAGACATATTTGCCATCTGCCCTAGCCTGATGAGTCTATGCGAGGCCATTACAAATTTCAAAGCAGGACTACTTCATGGCTCTGACCTTGCTCACCTGCAGGAAAGAATTAGGTGCCACTTTTTTTTCTGTTTACCTGTCTTCTCTCTGCTCAGTTTTTGACTATATCTCTGACCATGGGTGTCTGAGTAGGGAAATGTGACATGGTAAAAAGACCAGGATTGAAATCATCTCATCTGACACCATGGTTTGACTGATGACCTTGACAAGTGGGCCCCTCTTCTGCCTCTCATTAAAGCAAACCAAGTGAGTTTGCTAGTACCTTGTCATGTGCCTGGATTAAGGAAGTAAATCTCTCAGGAAATATTCAGGTTGATGTTTCTGGCTCACTGAAGGTACCACATTTCTGATTTCTTACAGGGTATGGGACTTCTTAAGAGGGAGCAATGTAGAACAACCAGTAATCTATGAAGGATGTTCAGTCTCACAGGTCATAGATCACTGATCTGCCCCTTCTTCTTGCCCAAGTGTAAGTTCTAGGTGTTTTTAGACCACTTCTGCTATAAATTTCCTTTGGGTTACTTGGTAATTCCCTAAGGAACTTATCAAATCACTTGTCTCCTTCTTAGCATAAGCCCTTTGAATCTTAACTGGATAGCTCTCTAAGATTCTTGATGGGTTATCTTTTGAGCCTCTCCCCAAGTCATTCCCTTTATGGAATTTTCTTCATCTTTTAAATAGAATTTTCCTGAGTACTTCAATACCATTCTCTTGAGATACTTGTTTCTCTGGTCCTTCAGCATGAAGGTTTATGAGAGTCCATATTTGTCATTCCATTGGGAGGTGCCTAGTAATTCATCTTTAGGTTGCATTGGCAAGAGTCTCTTGGATGCTGTGGGTCTGGCCTGTCTCATGTTCTATGATCCCATCTTGAAGGTTGTGGCCAACCTCCTTCCTTATCTCCTTGATGAAAGGAAAATTAGAGAATATTTTCAAGAAAAATTGAGTGGGGCATAGGATTAGAAGGTCAGGATGCCCTGGGGATGGTTGGGAGTTAGAAGAATAGAGGCTTCCAGAGATCTTTGGACATCAGAGAATAAATAAAGCCCACACTTTTTTTTAGCTATTTCTGCCACATTGCCATTTCTGATGCAGAAATTCAGGTGGGGTGAAAGACTGTGCATCTTTCTGGCTTCCAGTGAGGGATACTCTATAGGCCCTAATCTGAGTGGGAGAGAGGCTTGAAAGTGGTCCCGAGGCTCAGTATGAGCCAGATATAAAGGCTGTAATTAAAGCAGAGTATGCAGGCAGGTGCTAGAGCTGGACGTTGGATTGGGGCAGGGGTTGCCACTGAGGAAGTAGTAGGGATTCTTTAGCTTGCATTAGGATTTGGATGACATATGTTTTACACTGAGTCAATATAAAAGGAGAGTCTTCTGAGGAACAGCTACCAGAAACTAGGAATATAGCCTCAATGAATTGCCTTGAAGGAGAGTTAACTTCATTTAAGCTACAGATCATGTCCCAATTTCTTGGGAGTTAGATATTTTGTGTTTTGTAGCTGCTCTTGTTCCCCTTCAGTGCTCTAGAGGAATTGAGTGTTATGTCTTGTTCATCATTAAGTAATTCTATGGAATTGAGAAAATTCAGTTCATAGCTTGGTATGAGGTGATTTGAAAATGACCTTTCCTTTTTCTAAATTTGAAAATCTATTTTCTTTATGACTCATATCTTCAAATGTTCATTGACTCCCAGGTTACAAAAGAAGAGGATATCAGCTTCCACATGCAGGGTGTTCCCAGAGAGATGTCAGTGATGTATGAGGAGAAAGAGGCTCTTGATATACACAGTGTGAGGAGGTAGGGAGGAAAAAGTTCTTCACAGACGCCTGCCACTAGGAGAAGGCTGACCTCAGAGTTGTAATCTATACCTCAGCACGTCAGAATATAAGAGGTCAACCAGCTGAAGAATTCCACAGAAGATCTCTCTGGGACGGTACTCAGTGGAATAACAGGCTTAGCAAGTTAAGTTAATGTGGTATATGGTAGTGCTGGAATAGAGAAAGAAGAAGGTTAGTGTTATAGGATGTCAGATAAATGAATCAGTTGGATTCATGGAATGAGTGGAGGTTTGAGAGAGTTTGATCTATTGAGAGATAGAGGAGCCAGATGAAGCCATATCCATCATGTCTTTACATTGACCCAGAAAAACATGAAAAGAATGAGGAACTGGGGGCCCATTCTCACTTTTCTCTCTCTAAGCAAGATAGGAGTCTTTATTACTTATGAAAAATATGACTTTCTTAGAACTCTGTATCCCTATGTTATTCATTTTTTTAAATGTATAAAATATTTTGTGTAATGCTCCTTCTTTGTAAAACCTAAATAGTGAACTTTCAGTGAGTGACCCTTAGCCCTCAGTTATGTGCTGTATGGGTGTGTATCCTAGGTGCAATAGCCTATACCATATAAATTAGGTGTGTAATAGGCAACAGCATCTATGTGTGAGTATACCCTATCATGTTCCCACAATGACAAAATCACCTAATGGCGCATTTCTTAAAATGTATCCTCATTGTTAAGTGATGCGTGAATATATTTCATTAAATGAAGTTAGTAACTGTACCTATTGGGATATAAGAAAATGTCCCTTCTTTAAGGAAATACTGAAATATCTATATATAAGGTCTGTCTCAAATGTTCAGGAAATAGAATCATGTGGATAAGTATAAAATTGGGCAAAATTTGTTTAAAAAGTATATTGAACAAAATATTATAATAAGGCATTATGGGTTGAATTATGTCCTCTCTAAAAGATATGTTGAAATCCTAATCCCCAGTACCTCAGAATGTGACTTTGTCAGTAGGATTATTGCATACATAATTGGTTTACACAAGGTCATACTGGAGTTTGGTGAATCCCTAATCCAGTATGATTGTTATGAGGGCTATGTGAAGACAGACACACAGGGAGAATATGAAACAGAGGCAGAGATTGTAGTTGCGCAGCTGGAAGCCTAGGAATGCCAAAATTTGCTAGCAAACCACCAGGAAGAGGATTCTATTATATGACAGGTTTCAGAGGGAGCATGGCCCTGCTGACACCTTGATTTCAGAGTTCTAGCCTCTGTAGCTGTGAAACAATAAATTCTGTTGTTTTAAGTCGCCCAGTTTGTAGTACTTTGTTACTGCTGTCCTGGACGCTAATAAAGTAGGTGAATCTGGATAAAAGTTTTAGGTGTATTCTTTACTATTCTTGCAACTTTCAGTTTTAAAAGTTTAGAAGAGGCCGGGTTCGGTGGCTCAGCCTGTAATCCCAGTACTTTGGGAGGCCGAGGTGAGTGGATTGCCTGAGCCCGCGGGTTCGAGACCCGCCTGGGCAACTTGGCGAGACCTCATCTCTACAATAAATCAAAAATTAGCCAGGTGTGGTAGCACACGCCTGTAGTTCCAGCTACTTGGAAGGCTGAGGTGGAAGGATCGCCAGAGCCCAGCAGGTCAAGACTGCGG
>CAUYQG010135342.1:0-30698 GCA_963574415.1 Tarsius wallacei
GGGTTCAAGGCCCGCCTGGGCAACTTGGCAAGACCTCACCCCCACAATAAATAAAAAAAAATTAGCCGGGCGTGGTAGCGCGCGCCTGTAGTTCCGGCTACTTGGAAGGCTGAGACGGAAGGATCGCCGGAGCCCAGCAGGTCGAGGCTGCGGTGGCCAGGAGTGTGCCACTGCACTCCAGTCTGGGCAACAGAGTGAGACTCCAACTCAAAAAAAAAAAAGGCTACTTGATAGACTCATGTCAAATATTCTCAATATTATTGATAGTTAGGGAACACAAATGAGACCATCGATTAGACCTCATTTACAACATATCCAATGAGCAAAAGTTCAGAAGCATATATCCATTGTGCCACTGTTCACAACCATTTCCGATTCCAGTAAGGAAAGGCGAGCCAGCAACACATAAGAACAGCACAGGAGGCAAGTCAGCCTTGATGAGTGGAAGAAGAGGCCTTGAGTGAGTATCTCAACAACCTCAAAGAGCTGTCCAGGGATGATATTTGTTATTTAACTGCGGCACCACAGGAGGGTAATCTCCAGAGAGCTCTAACGTCTGATAAACTGCAACATTATGGTTTGACTAACTTTGAGGAAAATGATTCAAGTTTTGAAGGGAGGCATTAAGATGGCCAGTTATTTCAAAAAGAAATACTTGCCACTAAAAAGTCACAATGGGAAGGCAAACTCTCTCTCTCGGGCTGTCTGACAGAACTCTGCGATGATGGAAACATTTTATATGTGTGCTAGCCAAGACAGTCGCCACTAACCACATGGGACTGTTAGGCATCTGAAATATGGCTAGGTGTGACTGAGAGCTAAAGTTTTAACTTTGTTTAATTTTAATGAATTAAAATTTATCAGACACATGTGACTAGTGACTACTATATTGGACTTTGCAGCTCTGATTCTCTCTCTCTCTCTCTCTCTCTCTCGCTCTCACTCACACACACGCACACACACACACAGAAGGAAAAGCCTGGGAAAGACACTCTGTAGACACACATTCTTAGTGCTGTCTAGAGAGTGGCTCTGTCAACTCCAATGGCGTCCTCATCTACTAGACAGCATCTTCCCAATTATGGGCTTCTATCCTCTCTGCTCGTTGCTCGCTCTTCCAGTCCTTTCCTCTCTTTCCCTCCTCCCTCAAGATGTTTCCACTAGGTCCAGCTACACTCGCATAATCCAAGGGTTATTCAGAAGTATACAAGTATACTATACTACATTATTTTTCTTTTAAAAGTGTACATAGATTTACACATATAACATTTATATTCATGTATGCTATTGGGAATACTTATTATGTTTTATAGTCTTATAGTGACATATGCTTTGATTCACTTGAAAATATTTTCACCACTGGTTTCCAGAATTGCCTGATAACCCCTGATAAAGCAATGACTTCCTGTGTTATGTTTAAATTTTACTCAAACAAATGTTTTCATGCTTCACATATTGTATGACTTATCATTTTCTCTTTATACTTCTCTATCATTTTGGCTTTATATATTTGTGTATTTGGACAAATTTGAGGTTAGTTCTGTTCAGTTTTAACTTACATATTCTGTTTCTAGATCACTAATGTAATTCATCTATACATTACTTTACCAATTGATGGGGATAGAAAAGGCAGCCTCGCCTTCCACCTTGATTTGCATTTGCTTTTTCTAATAAGCACCATTTACTCCATATTTAAAACACAGCATATTCTGCAACATAATGTTACACTTCGCTTCTACTTTTTCATCTTCAAATGAATAAAAAAAGAGAAAAAGAAATAGAGGGAAGGTGAAAACAAGACAGAAAAAGGTCAGAGGACTTGGAATTTCTCTAGAAGAAAGTAAGTCTCAGGACTTAAGGTGGTGAGCGTATGTGAGAAAGTATGTACTTCCCAGGAAAACCGTTAGAGAGCTAAGACTCTGGGTTGGGACATGGGTCTGCGGAATACCTTAGAAGTCCAATAAGCTTCTAGAAGGACAGAGGAAGGCAGACAGCAGGAAATGTCAAGGGAAGAGCCTTGGCAACACACAGGAGGAAGCCCTGAGGGCAAGTGCCTCCAAGAGACTCGTGTATATGCGACACGGAGGTGCTAATCTGCATCATGTTTTTATTTACCCCTGAAATAAATTAAATAAGAAAAAAATTTACCTGTGATGTCCTGAATAACGTGGACCACGGATATGGCCTATTCCTCGGCACCCTGGAGTAGGACAAACAGCTTGACCTGGAAGGGTTTTCACATCATTTGCTCCTTCAGGAAGTAAAAGAACATACCTTGAAAACATCCCCATTAAAGAAGAACTGGAAAGACTAAAATATGTAAAAACAAACTGTCACCAAAAAACACTTATGGATTATTTACAATGGTTTATTAGACAATTCAGCAGAAAATACCAGTGCTATAATAAATAACACTAACAGCACAACTAATATCAGAGAGAGGAAAATGAATGGGCATTGAAGAAATTTTAAGAAACAGATAGGATAACATTCACTTATTTCTTTCGGAGATTAATAACGCAAAGTCAACACAGCCATGAGCTCAGAATGTGAGAACAAGAACATGAGTACATGAGGTCTGGTTTGTGGTTCCCCAGTGAACCCCCACTCAACCACAGCATGGATCCCTGAATTCTGCACAGAAACCAAGCTAGCAAAAGGGGACATGGTGCAGACAACAAAGCTGGCCCTAACCCTTGCTTACTCAAGTAGCTGTCAAAGCTAGAAAGCACTGATGTTACACTATACCACACAATACACTATACTATATTATACTATATACTAATATGTTACACTATATGCTATACTACACTGTACTATACTGTAACAACTACAGACCAAAGATGAATTCTGTCAAGCCCAAGAAGTAATCTACCTACAAAGATTAAAGGATTAAAACCCCATGTCCTGTACTGTGATTTTCCTCAGATTTCACCGTCCCTTAGGCATAGACTTTCTCTCTCTCTCTCTCTCTCTCTCTCAGCAATCCATTCCATGCCATCATCCTGTTCTGAAACCTACTTCTCTGACAAGCCCACACTTTGCTTCTCCCCTCCCAGGTCTCAGACTTCCATTTCCTGTTTCCTCATCCTCGTCTCAGTATCTTCTCCATTTCCCTGCTCTGGCTGCATCGGGCTGCTAGCTGAAGACACAGCCTCCTGCAGCCCTCCTCAGGAGGACCCTCATATCCTCACATGCCCTATGCCTCAGGGTAGCAAGAAGTCAGTGCCCCCTTCCCCTCCCTGCACCTCCTCTGGGCCACACCTCTAGACTCCTCTTTCAAGGCTGACAACATAGGCTCCTACCATCTGCCTTCTCACTGCTCCTGACCATCTGCCTGCAGTACCCTCACATCACTTAGTGAAATCTGGCACCTGGATCACTGTGTTCCACACTGTCCCAACTCCAACAATAACTCAGGCAAGATGAGTACCCACAAGGTCATACCCCAGTAGATCATTAACCTCCTTGTGGCCAGTGGTCGCTTCTCTGAATCTGTCTGGGTCACACACACACAAAGAAAACCCTCTGGATCTTGTCGTTACCCAAAATGACTCTGCTTCTGGAAGCCCATCTGGCTACAAAATCATAAGCCTCCAGACCACCGATGATGTTTTCAGCATCGATGGAATTTCCATGCCACTAATTTCTCTTCTTTTCCCTTCTTCACTCCCATCTCTCAATAATCCCCTTCCCTCATCTAACTTAGTATCTGTCAACCATTATTTGACCCTCTCTTGCAAATAACTTAAACTATCTTGCCTTCTGGCTTTTTATCACACCTAGTTGTGAGGGGAAAAAAAAGAGCCAACTATGGATCAACCAAAACATACTGTTGTTCTGTTTTGCATAACTAAATTCATCTAGGAAGAAATTACACATAATACAGACTAGGTGTTCCCCAAACACTCTTCTCCCAAGTCTTCTACTGGTCTATGCTGAGCTGAGCCTGCCCACTGCTAACTGAGAGAGTCCCCACCCACCCATCACTTCCCCCCTTTGCTACAATGCAGGAAGTATTCTCCCATCTCCAAAGCAAGTCCCTCACCATCTATGGTCAGATTTCATCCACCTCCCATTATCTAGGACCTGTAGGCTATTGTGTATTTCAGTTGCTCCTTGACTACTGACCAACATTTAAACATGCTCCAGTTTCCCCCATTATAAAAAGAAACAAAGACAAAAGAGAAAATAAAAGCCTACAACTCTACTTCAATCCTCCATTTCCCCTAAGCCACTGTTTATACTTTCCCCTTCTTAGCAAACTTCTCAAAGAAGTTATCCGCCTGAATCTACCTGCTGAGGTCACTAGTGACTCTGCACATTAAGTCTCTGTGCACTGCTGCATATGTACCATGCTCAGTGTCTTGGTACCAACAATCACAGTTGGCAATCTCCTGTGGGCATCATTATTGTCCACTGACTTTGGTGACATCAGACAGTTTTCTTTTGGTGACATCAGATAGTTTTCCTTTGGCATAGAACATTCTTTCCAATCTTCTTTATCAATATTTCCTCCCCCAACAACCTTAAAATGTTAGAAAACCTCTCAGGGTATGGTCCTGGGCCATTCATTTCCACAGCTTCATTTAGTAACTTGATTTACACCCTAGACATTCCTGAATTTTCAGACTTTCTAGTCCATATCTCCACTGGTATCTCCTAAAGCCATTTCAAACTCAAAGTGTTCAGACTAACAAGCATCATTTGTTCCCCCCAACCCCCTAGAGTGGCTCATCTCGATAAGTCACATCATACTCCAAGCCAAAAACCTGATCCTTGACATCTCCTTCTTCCTCATTTCACTGGACCTTGACTATCAATCAACCTTCAGTTTCTTAAATATTTCTTTCACCTGTCAATTTCTCTTCATTGCTAACTGTGAATAGCTTAATTCAGTGAAGAATTTCAATAGCCATTCTTTACTAATTCCAATTTATTCTCCATCTTGCAACCAGAATGACATTTTAAAATCAAACATAAACAAATTCCATAAGATTGAAATACTGCCAAGCACCTTCTCAGACCACAATGAAATAAAAATAAATATCAACACCAACAAAGTTCCCTCAAAACCCAAAAAGACATGGATACTAAACAGCATGATGCTAAACAACTCCTGGGTCAACACAGAAATCAAAACAGAAATTAAAAGATTCCTGGAAACAAATGAAAATGAGGAACGATCTTACCAAAATCTCTGGGACACCACGAAAGCATTACTAAGAGAAGAATTCATATCTCTATGAATATACATGAAGAAAACAGAAAGATCACAAGTTAACATCCTAACAAATCACTTAAGGAAGCTGAAAAAGCAAGACCACAAACACCCAAACTTTAGCAAAAGAATCCAGATCACCAAAATAGAAGCTCAAATTCGAGACTTAGAAGACAAAATATAAAAAATCAACGAGCCAAAAGCTGGTTTTTTGAAAGGATAAATAAGATTGATGGACCACTAGCTAGACTGACCAAGAAAAAGAGAAAAAGCCCAAAATAAACACAGTCAGAAAGTCACAACTGAAATACAAAAGATTATCAGAAATTATTAAGTGCAACTGTATGAAAATAAACTTGAAAACCTAAATGAAATGGAGGACTTTCTGACTCACACAACATCCCCAGGTTGAAACAAGGAAAAATTGAGACCCTAAGTAGACGAATAACAATCCAGGAAATCAACTATGTCATAAGAAAACTACCTATAAAAAAAGGCCCTGGACGAGATGGCTTTCCAGCAGAATTCTACAAAACATACAAAGAAAAGCTGATACCAATCCTATTGAAAGTATTCCAGGCAATCAAGAAAAATAGAACTCTCCCCAAATAATTTTATGAAACTAACATCACATTAATACCCAAATTGGGTCTCCAACAAAGAAAGAGAACTACAGCCAATATCCTTGATGAACATAGATTCAAAAATTCTCAACAAGATTCTAACAAACTGGATCAAATAACACATCTCAAAAATCATCCACCATGACAAAGTAGGCTTCGTCCCTGAGATGCAGGGCTAGTTGAATATCTGCAAGACCATGATCGTTATTAAATACCTCAACAGATGAAAAAACAAAAACCATATGACAATATAATTAGACACAGAAAAAGTTTTCAATAAAATCCAGCATCCTTCTTGATAAAAACTTTCAAACATCTAGGCATAGATGGAACAAACCTCAAAATAGTAAGAGTCATTTATGAGAAACCCAAAGCCAATATACCACTAAACAGACAGAAATTGGAACGATTTCCTCTGAAAACTGGAACAAGAGGAGGATACCCACTCTCATCCCTGCTATTCAACACAGTATTGGAAGTATTACCTAGAGCAATCAGACAAGAGAAGAAAATTAGGGGTATCCAAATAGGAAAAGAGGAAGTCAAGCTATCCCTCTTTGGAGATGACATGATTCTATACCTCAAAAATCCAACAGAATCTTTCAAAAACCTCCTTGTACTGATAAAGGGCTGTGGCAAAGTCTCAGGGTATAAAATAAATGTGCAAAAGACAGTCGCATTTCTATACACCAACAATAAACAAACAGAAACCCAAACAAAAAGCACAATCCCATTCACAATAGCCACACACAAAAATGAAATACCTAGGTATCTTCCTAACCAGAGACGTGAAAGGCCTTTACAATGAAAACTACAAAACACTGCTCAAAGAAATCAAAGATGACACAAACAAGTGGAAAAATATTCCATGCTCATGGATGGGAAGAATCAACATTGTTAAGATGTCCATCCTACCCAAGGCAATCTACATATTTAATGCAATATCCATTAAATTACCAACAGCATCCTTCTCAGAACCAGAAATGGTAATACAGGAATTCAAATGGAAACATAAATGACCACAAAGAGTCAAAACAATCCTCAGCAAAACAAAAAACAAAAAAAACAAAGTGGGAGACATTACACTCCTAGACTTTAAACTTTATTATAAAGCTACTATAATCAAAACAGCCTGGTATTGATACATGAACAGGCATACAGGTCAATGGAACAGAATAGAGATTCCAAAAGCAAAACCCCAATTTCTCAACCAGTTCATCTTCAACAAAGCATCTACCACCAACCACTCGGGAGAGGAGAACCTATTCAGTAAATGGTACAGGAAAAACTGGCTGACCACATGCAGAAGGTTAAAACAAGACCCCTATCTATCACCACACACAAAAATCAACTCTAAATGGATCAAAGACCTAAATGTAAAGCCTCAAATTATAAGAACCTTACAAAATACAGGATACTCCCTTATGGAAATTGGAACTGGCAACCAGTTCCTGATCAAAACCCCTAGTGTCCATGCCACAAGAGATAAGATAGACAAGTGGGACCTCATCAAACTGACAAACTTCTGCAAAGCCAAAGAAACCATCAAGAAAGTGGGGAGACAGGCCATGGACTGGGAAAATATATTTGCCAACTGTATATCTGACAAAGACCTAACGTCTAGGATCTACAAGGAACTCAAACATACTGAAAAGGAAAAAAACAAACAGTCTCATTACAAAGTGGGCAAAAGACATGAATAGACACTTCGCAAAAGAAGACATATGAGCAACCAACAGATATGTGAAAAAATGTTCAGTCACACTAGTCATCAAAGAAATGCAAATTAAAACCACACTGAGATACCACCTAACTCCAATCAGGATGGCCATCATCAATAACTCAAAAAACAACAGATGCTGGAGAGGATGTGGGGAAAAGGTAACACTCCTACAATGTTGGTGGGAGTGTAAACTAGTACAACCTCTGTGGGAAACAGTGCAGTGATTCCTAAAAGATCTAAACATTGACCTTCCATGTGACCCAGCAATCCTCCTACTGGGAATATAGCTGGAGGATCTCAAATCACTCTATGAAAAAGACACCTGCACACACTTGTTTATTGTACCATTACTCACAATAGCAAAAACATGGAAACATCTGTGATACCCGCCGAAAGAGGGCTGGTAAAAAAAAACGTGGTACACATATATGATGGAATCAGCCATAAACAAGGATAAAATTACAAACTTTGCAGCAACTTGGATGGACCTGGAGTCGATAATACTGAGTGATCTATCACAGAAACAAAGAACTGATTATCACATGGTCTCACTCATAAGGGGACCTTGAACAATTATCGTAATGCTATAAGAAAAGAATGGACAGTAGTGGGAAAATGCCGGGGATAGTGAAGTGTGGGATGGGATTGGCAGTAGTGAGAAACCGCCAGAGGAGGGGGGAACACCTCATCAACAAGGGTACCTGCGTAATGAATATTTTTATACCTAACCCTGAATTATACCCCACATCTCTAAAATGAAACATTTTTTAAAAAACACACACAAATCTAATCACATCCCTTCCATCGTAGCACCTTTCGATGGCTTCTCATTACTGTTAGGACTAAACCCCAAATGCATAGCCTAGTCCACCTGATGTGGCTCCTGTCTATCTCTTCAGAGAGATCGTTCTTGATTTTTCTCCTTATTCAGTATTCTGAATCCATACTGGCCTTTTCCTGCTCCTTGAACTTGCCATGTTTTTCATGTCTCAGGATATTTGCATGCTGGATTGAGTACCCCATTGTTCCCCTGGAAAATTCTTATTGATATTTCAGGTCACAGCTTATATTTTATTTCCTTGGGCTAACTTCAAAGAGGAGGTTAGGTCCCCATTTTATACTGCACTTACCTCAACTACAAATCAAGTATTTGTTTAACATCTATCTCTCTTATTAGACTGTGAGCTACAAGCCGAGTCCATTTCACCACTGTGTTACCAGCATAGTTGGTGCTCAGTAAATGTATGTTGAATGAATAGGTGTGTATTTTATAATTCTTCCCTTGAGGTGCCCATAGTCTAGAAAAGAGACTTACATACAAACCAGAATTCATTTATTGGTGTAATTATGTTGCATGGAAATACTGACTGAAACTAGATTCCAATATATACTGATTTAGAACAAATATTTAAGTCACAAAGATGTTTTTATTACATCTACTGAGTCAGAAGAATGTACATCTCAGATATTTCTTATGCTCTCATGACTTTATGAAACAAATTGAGAAATAAATAGAGAAAATAGAGCTACCCTATCCTAAGGCAGCTTGTAGAAATAGCTTTTAAAAAACAACTTTTAAACAAATCAGAGGAATTCATGTTTAAAAATTGTAAACAAGCCCCCAATTAAGAAATAAGTTTGTATCATTCAGTAAATAAAAGAATCTATGTGAAAAGAAAGAAATAGGGTATATAAATAGTCTTTTTTTCTAAACTGTATCTCATAATTTACTATCTAGGTTACCATAAAAACGTCTAGAATATTAAACCCATAAATAAACAAAAAATATTCTCTATCAGCCAGCCCAGATGTAACTAGCTCTGCATAGACAACATTCTGCAGTGACCTCTCAATGAATGCACTTAATATTGTTTTCAGTATTATTTTAATACACTTGATTAAATTAAGGCTGAAAGTAATATTTTAATATTTATCAGTGTTTATGTATCTCTATATGCCTGATGGCTACCATAATTCTCTCCTTGATAGAGCTGTAAAGGCATGCATGACCTTCCTTAACTATGGAGAAAAGTTATCATATAAGAAGAGCAGACATTAAGACCCAGAGCAAAGCATATAATAAAGAAGGAGTCAAGAAGAATAGGGAATAAAAATGCATGGAACCTAACAATTTCCTCATTAGATTTTGTATGATAAAGTATAATGGTTGAATCAGCAGTGAATTAGACAGAGAGCTATTCACTGGGGAAAAGAAATCTGTAAATTCTAAAACAGTGCACATTATTGCCTCTAAGGTAAAGGAAACCTGTGATCAAATTAATATTTTGTCGAGAAAGTAATCATAATTTTTTTCCAAGAATATCTTACTTGTAATTTGGATATTTAGAGATTTAGACCTCAAGAAAAAAAAAAGTTCTCAGCTCTAAATCACTTCTTTCAATAGACTATCCCTGGACATACCCTTTCTTGCCTTTTTTGTTTGTTTGCCATTTTTCCTGAAACCAGTTTCCTAGATTATCTGCTTTTATCACCTGCCTCCTTTCACCAGAGTAAAGACATTTACCTTATCTAACTTGTTTATCATCGTATCCCCTGCACCTACTAGAATGATGACTGGCATGTAATAGATACCCAATAAGTATGTTTTACAAATAGATAAATAATAATGAATACAACAATTAATATCTGTAAGCATTATTTTGATAGATATTTATCACAGTGCTGGAAGATACACACTATTTTATTCTCATTTCAGAGTTTAGCTTGTCTAAAGTCAAACTTCGCTCTTCTGTTTTTAAACACTATGAGCTACTTGTTATATCAAGCAACATGAATAACTCACAATTTATTCCAAGTCTTCTATGAAAAATTTTACTCAGACAGGAGTAAATCTTAATGGCAAGGTTCTTTTTGCAAGGACAAAAAAGAAACAGAAAATACCCTTGTAAACAGGAAATTATCTGAAACATGACTAGTGCTTCATCACAACATAATACTGGGGTAAGATGTCCTCATGAAGTCCCCTTTCACATGGACATATCTGGCCACTACATGCAGCCTCCTTTCTTGTAACCAAACACTGATTTTGTTCCAGGCAGCAATGTGACCAACTAAAAGGTTATTCTTCCCAGCATCCCTTATATCCACTCATGGTCACTTGACACTGTCCTAAACAGTAAGACCTAAAGGAAAGGCACTGGGAGGACAAATGCTTTTCTTTCCTATAGAAAGAGTGAAAACCCATTAAAAGAGACTGGATTTTAAAAAAATGTGGTACATATACATGATAGAATATTATGCAACCATAAAGAAGGACAAAACTATGAACTTTAAAGCAACTTGGATGGACTTAGAGTCTGTAATACTGAATGATCTATCACAGAGAGAAAGAAAGAACTGAGTATCACATGTTCTCACTCATAAGCGGACCTTGAACAATTATCATAATACTATGAGAAAGGAATTGGCAGTAGTGTGAAACTGCCAGGGGAGAGGGGGCACACCTCATCAATAATGGTACCTACATAATGACCATTTGTATATCTGACCCTGAATCGTACTCCATGTTTTTAAGATAAAACAAAAAGACTGAAGATAAGACTTGTGCCACTTTGCCCACTTTCCCCCTTTCGTAACCTTGTTGGAATGCAGATACATAAAATCTCATGAGGTGACAAGCACGAGGAAAAAAGCCCAAGGAAAGAACAAAATAACAACAGAGCTTGGGCTCACGGCACTGCCAGCCTTGAACCTACTCCCCCAGTGATTTGCTACATAGGAGAAGTAACCTTATCTCTGAGTAAGCCATTGTAAATATATTTTTGTGTTGCATGCAGCTGAAAAAATCCTAGAATAAAATAGTGATTTTATTTTGATCCTCCTTTTGTGAAATCGAGCAATTGTCCTTAAAAAAACAAAAAACAAAATTAGAGTTGCTTATGGATATTAGGCCTATTGTCATGTAAAGATGATGTAATATATCGAGGCAAAAATCAAGAAATAAGAGGGATTGTACTCATCTCTAGAAAATAAGAAAGGGACCTGTCTTGGTTTCATTTTAAAATGGTGATTATGAGTGATATAAATGAAAAGGCTTATTGTCCTACCCAGAATGGGTTATAGACTGAGATCATCTTCCTTCTTCCTTCTGAGAAGAAAGCAGTTTCCTTTCAGAATTGCAATTTTATTTGGTGTAGAGATGACCAGAGCACAAGGACAATACTGACACTGATTAAAGCAAATTAAGATGACCTATTTACATATATATATATATGATTTTCACATTGATGTCGAACAGCATCAAAAAGTAAGAGTCATTAATATTCTTATTCTTATTTCAACACCATATACTCACTGCTGAAAGAGTACTCAGTTCAACCTAATTCATTTAGCAAGTCCATTTTTTTTCAAAAAAGAAATAACTTTAGCATCCAGTGTTAATATCCACTAGAGGTTATGCAAACACTGCTTCTTTGAAAAAGGAAACAGATTTAAATGTCACTGATATTAGACACAAGTTAAGATATTTTATTATTTTTTAATAAAAATAACCATTGAGGATTATTTATTCAATGTAAGAGACCCTGCCATGTCTGTTAGCTGTCAGACAGTATTCCCAGCGCTAGGGGATATGGCAGCAAACCAAACAGAAAAACCACATCCCCTTGGAGCTTACCTTCTGATGTCAAAGACAGATACGAAGTCAGATAGTGATGGTGCTAGGCAGATATATAAAGTGGGTTAAGGAAGAGAAAGTGATAGGGTGGACGTGGGGATGTTTTCTAAGGCAGAATAGTCAGGGAATAAGTCCTGACATTTGAGCAGGATCTTACATGAAGTGAGAGATTAAGACATGCTGGGACAATGAGAAGGCTGTGTGGCTAGGGTCACATGGATGATGGGAAGGGAGGTGGGAGATCATGTGGCCCAAGGAACAGAGTCTTTGTTTATCCTGGGTTAAATGGGAGACATGGGAAAGCACCCTACAGAGAATGAATCAATGAGAGCATACCTACTGAGCACCATTCTTTGGGAAGTGTTTACTTCTTCTACTGGAACCTTGTAAAGAGCCTGAGGTATGCTCTGTGCTGTGGCTGCGGTGACAGGAAAACCCCCAGGAGTCGACATACAGACAGCCCTCCTCAAAAATGGACCAGGTGGGCCCACAGGGAGTCAGGCTCGACGGAGATGAGAAGTCAGGATTGAAGTCTGAAAAACACTGAGATGTAGACACTAGGAAAGAGTGAGAAGGAAGGAGGAACCAGAGAAGAAGTAAGAGGAAAGCCAGGAGGAAAGCTTTGGAAAAGGGATGTAAAGGTAATCACTGGGCTTGGCCATGGCCAAGCCCATTGCAAGGCCTCAATGACTTGACAAAAATGTTTTCAGTGGAAAGACATGAGTAAGTCTAATGGAGGTTCAAGGAGAAAGGAAGAGGAGAAAGGAGAAAACTACAGTTTAAACAACATTTTTGAGACTTTTTATATGAAAGGTGGTATAAAAGTGGTTATAAAAAGTGAGTTTATGCCCCAAAAGTATTTCTATTATTGTTTTTGTTTGAGTGATGATGAGAATGTTTAAATAGAGGGTAATTTGATAACGCAGAAAGAGGGCAGAATTGTAGGAAAAAGTCCTTAAGTGCTCGTGCAGTGACAGACCGTGGGTCTCAGTGAGGGTGGGCTGTGGGATGAGCAGGTACTGTCACCAGTAGCAATGGAAGGGAAGGCAAAGCATCTGTGTATAGATACAGTGTAGTTGGTGGACTCCATGGTGAGAGGAATAAGGATTCCTCCACTGATAGCTTTTATTTTCCCAGCAAATAGATAGCAAGGTCAACAGCTGAGCTTGAGAATGGGGCAGGGGAGCACAAGTATTAAACATAGAAATAAAAATAAAGCAAACTGTTTAATTATGCACATGCTTCCATTTCAAATAATTAATTTTTTGCTATCTTTATTTTGGGTTGGAAACTGCTAGGTTAGCATCCTGGGTTTTTTTCCACCCCACCTCTTAGGAAATTTATATTGTAGTTTACTAAGAAGATTTAGTGAAATAATTACTCTTGAATGTTGGTAAACACAAATAATCAGCATTATCTTTCAAACCAAAATTATAGATTAATCAGACCTTTTCTTCATCTCGTAATGAAATTAGGGACAATAAATAGCCATGGTGCTAGAATAATAAGTTTCCCAAATAGAAGAAACTAGCATAACAAAACAGCATGATTGCTTATACTTGGGTTTCAGGCCAACAGTTTTCATGATACACAAATAAAATAGAAAAATGCAACAAAACAATTATTAAAAGGTTCCTAAAATGTGAATTTTATAGTTACTTGATAATCTAGAAAACTATTTAAAATACTATGACTAAAGGTAGTCTACCCATCTACCTAACATAAGAAAACATTTAGAAATACGGTAAAGTCCTAAAATAAACCAGAATATAATAATAATATACTTATCTACCACAAAGAAACAATCACATAGTAAGAAAAGAGTGCAAAAGTACCAAGTTTCTTACACAGTTCTGAAAGAGCTTCAGCACAATTAAGGCAAAAAGAAAAAAAGTTTCATTGGGCTTTGTTTATTATTTAAAATGAAGCAGAAAACCACTTTTTAGGTAAAGAACTGGCAAAGATGTTCTTAGCAAGATACAGTAAAATGCATATTTTAGCGAGATACAGTAAGATGCATTTGTCATATGTTGAGCTTTAAATAAAAGAAAATAACATAGGGGTAACTGGCTAATCATGCAAGTATCCCAGGAAAAGATGACATCATCTTTACATAGGTACAGTATCAAGGAGACCAGGGATTTGATGGAAAGTGGAATGATGTGACCCGCAGTATCTGGATGACGCATCTTAGATCTGGCTGTGTACTGGCATGAGCTGTTGTAAGAATTAGGGACAAGAAAGTAAAGAAGGTGTATATACAGTTTTAACTGATATATGGAGAAAATAACAATAAAGAGGAAATAAAAATGTAGATTCAGTTTTAGATATCTCTCCATTCAAATATGTCAAGTTAGTATTTTAAAGTAAAATATTTATACCACAATTTACTCCACAACAATTTAAATACACAAGACTAGGTTCTTTTTATATTTCAGAATAAACTTTCATGAAATGTTAGATTGTTTTATAAACCAGTGTTTAACCTTTAAAAATACCAGGAGAATGACCCTTTTGTAGATTTACGGAAGGGCTAAAATTGTGAGAGGCCCATATAGATAACACAGAAATTTAAGAATAGAAAAAATTTAAAGGATTATTGGCACACACAAAATAAATGTTTCACATATAACTAGACTAAATTAAATTAAACTTACCCCTAACTGTTAGCCTTATTGTCAGGGACTGAAGAGTAATATGGCATGTAAAATATTTAATAACTGATAGTGTTTCACTAGATAGCCCTATCCCATTTTTAAAAATTATTTTTAAGAAAGAAATAAAAGTCTGTGATCTTTTAAAGTGTACTTTTAATAAAAATTATCTCTCAAAGAAATTATAAAAAACTAAAACTACATTTTTACTTTCTTTTGCTCGGAACCTCCTTTAGCCTTTCTTATGAAATAAGCCGAAAACAATCAAACAAGAAACAGGCCCAGGTATAATGGCTCACACCTGTAATCCTTACACTTTGGGAGGCCAGGGAGAGAGGATCCCTTGAACCAAGAAGTTTGAGACTACAGTGAGCTGTCTCATAAAGCAAAACAAAAACCCCTTAATTTGGTACTTGGTTTATATAAATTATTTATTCCTATCTCACCCAAATGAAAATGCTGCAAAACCACCCTCCTCTTTTTCTCACTCATACTTTCTCTCCTTCCACATTGCCTTAAGCTAAGTGACACTAAACTCAAGTCAAATGAATGGTAACTAGTACCCTCCACTCCATATTCTAGGAGTTTTCTTATGCATACGAAAGGAGATAAGGAACAAGTCTACTATCCGTCTAAATATCAAGGTCGCTTATGAATTGGTTTTGAGGCTTCCCCAGTCCTTGAACTGCTTTTCTCACTTTTACCAAGAGAAATTTAGCACATTCCAGTTTCATTGAAGGTGTCATACATAATTTTCTGACTCAAAAAAAAAAAAAATCTAACTAACCAATTGCTGACAGAAATGTCATCTGTTGTATAAATATAAAAGTTATTTAGGGTCGGGCTCGGTGGCTCAGTCTGTCACCTCAGCACTTTGGGAGGCCAAGGCGAGTGGACTGCCTGAGTCCGCGGGTTCGAGACCAACCCAGGCAACTTGGCAAGACCTCGTCTCTACAATAAATCAAAAATTAGCCGGGTGTGGTAGCGCATGCCTGTAGTTTTGGCTACTTGGAATGCTGAGGCGGAAGACTTGCCAGAGCCCAGCGTATTGACGCTGGGGTAGCCATGACTGTGCCACAGCACTCTAGGCTGGGTGACGGAGTGGACTCCAACTCAAAAAAAAAAAGTTATTTAGAAGAATGAGCACACTCTATAAATCAAGACTCCCAAGTGGGGTGACTATAACATCATTCCAGTAATCTGAAAAATACCTTAAAGCAGAAACTATGGCATCCACATCCCTTCTCCAATTAGCCTAGCATGGTCACATAAAGAGTTTTGATGGCCAGTGAGCTTTTGTCCATTCTTAAAAGAATGTGTAAGTTGTTGAAACACTCTTTTTATAAAAGCACACACATGCACACACACACACATGAAGTTCAAATTACATTTCTGCCCATGGCTTCTGCTCCAAACCTGACTCTACAATTAATGACATTCCCTTACTGAATTACCTGTAAATAGACTTTGCAGAATTGCCATGTTTCTAAATGACAGGCAATCCTCCACCCTGATGTCTGTAACAGACACTTTGATGATGTCAAGGGAGCAGCTCACCTTCCCTCCAACACCCCTACACTAGTTTATCTACTGGTGGTTTTGAATCTGTCTAGACTGCATAACAAAGCGAGAAATACAAGCCCTCACCGAGTGTGCCAGTGCTGCCCCAAAGGGATGTCCATGCAAGAAGATGCAATAGACCAGACTTCCTACACGCTGACTGCTCAAAACAGCAAATGGCAATGCTAACTTTCACAGTTTAAGGAGCTCTATTAGGAGAAGGAGAGAGAGCTCACATAAAGCGGAATGACCACTCAAATTCAAACTTTCCTACAGCTGCATGGTCATCCCAGTGCCAGGGACCACCTAGAGTGCCATCCTAGTACAGTCTACAGTATCACCAGGCCACGAGGTAAGAGGCTACAGGCACAACAGGATTGGGAGAGCCTGGGAGTGTATTAAAAGAAGGAGAGGGATTCCATTACTGGCATAAAGAACTGGAAGAAACCAAAAGATGTTTATATAAATTTTCAGGTCCCACAAAATCAGAATTCCAGACATAAGTCTGTGAATCTTATTTCTTAAGTTTTCCCCATCCAGGTTGTGAACTACCAGCCTAATCCACCCATTTATTCTTATAAGTAATAAAATAAAGATTTTGAAGGTCATATAATTTGCACCAGCTCATAAATCACATTACGGTATGAACAAGAGTTAAAAGTTCCCAACTTGAAGATCTGTGCTCTTGCTGTGCTACACAATAAGCAACTGCTATAATCTCTTTTTTTTTTTTTTTGAATCTGAGCCTCACTCTGTCACCCAGGCTGTAGTGCAGTGGCATGCTCACAGCCTCCACAGCCTCGACCTGCTGGGTTCAGGCAAACCTTCTGCTTCAGCCTTCCAAGTAGCTGGAACTACAGGCATGAAACACCACACTCGGGTTATAATCATTTTTTAAATTTTAAAATGTTTGACAAATGAAGATTATATATCCAAGATGTACAATGTGATGATTTGATATGCATATACATTGTGTAATTATAACCACTATCAAATTAATTAACACATGCATCACTGCCCATGCTGTACATTAGTTCCCCAGAACTTGATCATCTTTTAACTGGAAGTTTGTACCTTTTGATCAACATCTCTTCATTTCTCCCACCCTCCAGTAACCATCATTCCTACTCTGCAATTTTATTAGATGTTTTAAGATTCCATATGTGTGAAATCATGCAGTATTTGTCTTTCTGTGTATAGCGTATTTCACTTAGCATAATGCATTCCAGGTTCATTGATATTGCAAATGGCAGGATTTCCTTCTTTTTTACTGCTGAGTATTATTCCACTGCATATCTATACCACATTTTCTTTATCCATTCACCCATTGATGGACACTTAGGTTGTTTCCATACCTTGACTAATGTGAATAATGATGCAATGAACATGGATGTGTGGATGCCTCTTGGAGATACTGATTTCATTTGGATACCTACACTAAAGTAGGACTGCTAGATCACATGGTAGTTTTATTTTTAACTTTTAAATAAATCTCCATATCGTTTTCCATAATAGCTTTCCCAATTTACATTCCCACCAACAGTATGCGAGAGTTTCCTTTTCTCCATATCCTGACCAACACTTGTTATCATCTGTCCTTTTGATAACAGCCATCCTAACTGGTGTGAGGAGATGGAGTTTGATGTAGTCTCATTTGTTTATTTTTGCATTTGTTGCCAGTGCTTTTGCTGTCACATTCCAAAACTCACTGCCAAGACTAATGAAAAGGAGAGTATTCCCTGTGTTTTCTTCTATAAGCTTTAAGTTTTATGGTTTCAGATCATACATTTAAGACTTTAATCTATTTCAAGCTAATTTTTGCATGTGGTGTAAGACAAGGGTTCGGTTTCATTCCGCTGCATGTCGATATCTAGTTTTCCCAGCACCACTTATTGTTGAAGAGATTTCCTTTCTATATTGTATATTCTGGCATCTTTGTCAAAGACTAGTTGACTTTGGATTTTTCATGGATTTATTTCTGGGTTCTGTATTCTGTTTCATCAGCCTATATGCCTCTTTTTATGCCACTAACACACTATTTTGAGTACTACAGCTTTGTACTACAGTTTGAAACCAGGGAGTGTGATATCTCTAGCTTTGTTCTTCTTTCTTAAAATTGTTTTAGTTATATAGGATCTTTTGTGGTTCCACAGAATAACTTTTCTTATTTCTGTGAAAAATGCCATTGGAATTTTGATAGGGATTTCACTGAATCTGTAAACTTTGAGGGGTAGTATGACAAATTTAATACTAAGTCTTCCAATTCATGAATGTGGAATATCTGTCCATTGATCTGTATTTTCTACAATTTCTTTCATCAATGGCTTATTGTTTTCAGTGTACAGATCTTTCACCTTTTTTGGTTAAGTTTAATCCTAAGTATTTTTTTATGCTATTGTAAATGAAATTGTTTTCTTACTTTCTTTTTGGATAGTTCATTGTTAGTGCACAGAAACCCAACTGATTATTGTATATTGATTTTGTAAACTGCAACATTACTGAGTTTATTAGCTCTAACAATTTCATGGTGGAATCTTCAGGGATTTCTATATAAAAGATCATCTTCAAATAGAGACAATTTAACTTCTTCCTTTCCAATTTTATTTCTTTTTTCTATTGTTGTGGCAAGACTTCTAATACAAGGTTGAACAGAAGTAGCAAAAGTAGATACCCTTGTCTTGTTCCTGATCTTAAAAAGAAGCACTCCTCACCATTAAGTAGGGTCTTAGCTGAGAGCTTATCACAAATAGTCTTTATTGTGTTGAGGTACATTTCTTTTATAACTAATTTGCTGAGAGGTTTTATAAGAAATGATGCAATTTTTGTTAGATGCTTTCCCTGCATCTCTTGAGGTGATCATATGGTTTTTATCCTTCATTCTGTTAATGTGATGTATCTGATCATATGATTTGCATATGCATTCTTACCACTCAGGGATAAATATTCCTTGGTTATGATGTATAATCTTTTTGATGTGCTACTAAATTCATTTTGCTAGAATTTTGTTGCAGATTTTTGCATCTATGTTCATCAGGGATACTAGTCTACAATTTTCTTTTCTTGTGGTGTCCTTATATGGTTTTGGCATCAGGGTAATGCAGGTCTTGTAAAATGAGTTAGGAAGTGTTCATTCCTTCTCAATTATTTTGGAAGAATTTCAGGGTTAGAGTTATTTCTTTAAATGCTTGATAGAATTTACCTGTGAAATCATCTGATACTGGGCTTTTCTTTGTTTGGAGGTTTTTGATTGCTGATTCAAACTCCTTGCTTGTTATCAATCAGATCAGATTTTCTATTTCTTCATGATTTAGTTTTTGTACCCTGGATGTTTCCAGGAATTTATTCTTCTAAGTCATCAAATTTGTTGGCATATAATTGCTCACAGTAGTCTCTTACAATCCTTTCATATTTCTGTGGTATCAGCTATGATGTCCCCTCTCTTTTTCTCTTGGGTAGTGCACCTAAAGTTTTGTCAAGTTTATTTATCTTTGCAAGCACCAACTCTGTTTGTTGATCTTTTCACTTACTTTGCTAGTTTCTACTTCATTTATTTCTTCTCTAATCTTTATGATTTCCTTCCTCCTGCTGATGTTGGGCTTAGTTTATCTTTCCTTTTTTAGTTCTTTGAGGTGTGAAGTTAGGCTATTTATTTGAGATCTTTATTTTTTTCTTATTGTAGGCAATTCTATTACCATAAACTTCCTGCTTAGCACTGCTTTTGTGCATCCATTAATTCTGGTAAGTTGTGTTTCCATTTTAGTTTATCTCAAGATCATCTTTGACTTCCCTTTTGATATATTCTTTGACCTGCTGGACATTCAGGAGTGTGTTGTTTAATTTTCACACATTCATGAATTTTCCAAAATTCTTCCCATATTTCTAGTTTTATAACACTGTGGTCAGAAGAGATACTTGAGATTATTTCAGTCTTCTTAAATTTATTAAGACTTATTTTGTAACCCAATTTATGACCTATTCTGGAGAATGTTCTGTGTGCATTTTAGAATATTGTGTATTGTGGTGCTGTTGCATAGAAAGTTTGTATATGTCTGTTAGGTCCATTTGGTCTATATTATTCAAGCCCAATGTTTCCTTAATTATTTTATGTCTGGATGATCTATTCATTGTTAAAAAGTGGCATACTGAAGTCCCCTAGTATTATTGTATTGCTGTCTATTTCTCCCTTCAATTCTGTTAATATTTGTTCTCATATATAATCAACATTTTTAAATGTTTATATACACAAAAATTCTTACCTCAACTATTCCTAGCTTTAGAAGATAGCAAGAGTAGCCATGCACATCAAGGTAGTCAAATATCTTAAAAGTATGGGAATCTAGCATGTGGGCAAATTCATATACATATATCATTTGAAAAGGAGGGGGGAAAGGTACTTAAGTAATTACAAGTATGAGTGTGATGCTACCACATTATTCAAGAATGGAATCTGGGCACTAGGATAATGAGAGTAAGAGACTGCCACTCTTCTCCTCAGTCTCAATGTGTTCCTCAAATGTGAGCAGTGTCCCGAACCTGGAATGGTTCTGGTATTTATAAATGCAGTATGGTTTTCATACAGCATGACCCTCAACTCATACCAACGAGTTCATCTAATGCTCAACAATGCCAACTGTCAGGTTCAATGACTGAGGGTAACCCATTCTGTTGAGCTTATTTTGACACACTTTTCGGTAATTGTAATTAAACTGTTTTTTGCCTTATTCACTGAATTTAGAACCTAACCCAGAATAAAATGTGACTCCACTGTGTTGCTGAATTCCATTACAAAGTAAATCCATTGACATGAAAGAAAGAATAATAATTTCAAAGAAAATGGTGGAAGATGTGCTTATCAATCTAAAAAACATAAACTGCACATTAAAGAATAAAATGTCCATAACAGTATTTCTTTTATTCTGTTTTAAAATTCCTTGGGACAATAAAAGCTTTTAATGTCCAGAAAAATAGTCAAGTACAGCAGCAACAGGGAGAACGTGGGTTAACCATGGGGAATTCTGCCTTGGAGAAGAGGGTTAGCAATGCAGAAGAAGAATGGGCTGCTGCCAGCAGCCGGAATCTCCCTCACATGATTTTCAACTAGTTGGTGGTCACAGAAATAACAACATATGCAGAAATATTTGTGAAGGAACAAATACAAGCAAAATGAGAAGTATTCTAAAGAATGCTATAGGGTAGGTGAAATGTAGCAGAAGATTGAACTGCCAGGGCCACATGAAATACGACAGGGAGAGAGGCTACTGACTGGTCAAGGAAGTTCCAACTTCGTATCTGCAGTGCCTCCAGGATCATCCTCCATCACCTTTTGATCAGAGAGATGAGGAACTCCTAAATATGCAATCCTGAGACTGCCACTGTTGTGGAAGAAAAGATCTGTGGTTCCAATGCTGGATAGACAGGTGCAGAGAGCTGTTAGCCCACAGCCCTGTGTAACATATTGTGCCATCTCTTGTAGTTATGGTAACTTATGTGTTGAAGTGAAGCTTGCTGCTTTACTAAGGAAAACATATTTTAAATTTTACTTCCTGGTTTCAAATGAATATCAAAACATAAATGAAAAGTAACACAAAGGCCAAAGGCTCGTTGCTCCCAAATAGGCTATAAAATGTTCAGTTCTCTAAGCTTGTCATTTAGCACTCATTGATTTTAGGTTTATGTATATTTTCAACTTCTTGATTCTTGGTTGCTTAGAATGCAGAGTGAAATGAAAAAATTAGAATCTTTATGCAGCTCTCTTTCATAATGCAAATATATAATGTTTCTTTTGCATTATAAAATATTTGATTCTATGTTCATTCTTAGGAGTCACTTAAGGATACAGCTACTTGAAAATGAAACTATGAAGTATTGTTTAGTCTTTCTAATACCATGAAAGACAAACACAAGTTCTTCTAAGAGGCTAATACCACTAAGCTTGTCTGTAAAGGAACACCCGGAGTTGCCCTCACACCTACTTCCCGTCCTCATCCCGTTGCACAATTTTGAAAGAAGACATTGTTATAAATAAGAAAAAGTGTCTTTGAGAGAAAGAGTCTTAAACTCTTAACAATAACTACTAGCACACGCAGTAGACAAAACAGCTACACGTTGCTTTCTCTGTGAATCTCTTCACCATAGAACTATCAAGCTATGCAGTGGTGTATGTTCACAGGACTCTCTCTCCTACACAGTAGCTTGCTGGGGTGCCTTTATCATCGTGGTTACCAGGGTAGAACTAGGTTTCATAGGACTTTGAAAGCCTTAGCACAGTGGCTAGTACACTGGAAACAACAAACAAATCTTTATTAAATTACCACACCAATACTAAGATGGTAGAACCCTTACTGGAGTAATACTTTCAAGCAGTAAGTTGACTGCTTAACTGTTCAAAGTTTCAATTAATGAGACTAATTCAATTAATTATAGGGTAATGTAGGCAGGAATATCTCTCTCTCGCTCGCTGTGTATGTGTATATATGTATATATACACACACACACACACACACACATATATAATGGTTATAGTCTTTTGAGAGGGTTACCACTACTTCGGAGAAATCCTGAAAGGGAGTTTGCTTAACTGAACAAAGATCTCCACTGAACATCCATATGCTGACTACAAAAATCTATAGCCAGATATGGGTCATAAATCGGGACGGGGTAAGAATTTGCTCAGCCTTACTGTCAAAGCACTGAGTTGCTTCATGACTTTCAGAAGCTAGTGAGTATTGTATCTGCTTTAAAGGTCTATAAATTTGCACAGAACTGTGCCCTGTTTAATACTATCTATGACTGTCTGTACATGCAATGACTGAGACTGTCATGCCACACTGCATCCAAATTATGAACAAAATCATCCAGCCAGGAAAAGAAAATAATCTGCAAAGTGTTCTGAGCTAGCACTAGGCATCCCAAGACCAAGTTTTAGAACTAAGTAAATTGATTCTGCCTTTATACCTCCAGAAGATAGAGACATGGGATAGGTACTTTATCAAGTAACATTTGAAGCAGATCATATCATTAAGACTGTAAGTACATTTTGAAATGTATTATATTTTCTTGATAAGTCTATCGTGTAGATCTGTAATTAGGGACTTTGAAAATAGCTAACTTTTTTTTAAAACACAATATGCTGTAATTGTCTATTAAGTCAATGAGTACTTAGGGACTCTTAAACTGCTGATTACTTGCTTGCTGTATTTTATAAGAGCAAGTACTAAAGATTCTTTTAAATTGTCTTTAAAAGAGAATGAAATTGAAGATGTGCTGCTACCTGGCTAAGTTAACAATATTTTTTCATGGGAATGACATTCATCCATTCATCCATCATCATACTTATTGTTCCACATCTGGACAACAATTGTATTAACAAAAATAAGTGAATTTCCATCTCTGACTAAATTGAACCTTTCTAATCTCACAAAGTTTCAATGCTCATTAAAGAAGGCTTTATTAATCATTCATTTCCTAGTGTAGATTAAGTATTTTATCTCACTTAACAGAACAAACAATGGAACAGGACATATGGTGTCATTCTGTTGTATTTATACATCTGCTGTGTAATAAACCAAACTGGATAAAAATGAGCTGTATCTTTTATCAAGTTGTGTTCTATTATGCTTGTTTATGTTCAATAGTTAAATAAATTATCAATGTGCTAAAGGTCTTTAAATTATAAAGGTGTTTACACTATTATTCTATTAATATATACTTCAACTTCATAATAATGCACCACTTAATTTACTTTGTAATCAAGCATTATAATTACTTCCTAATATAAATCAAACAGAAGCTAAAGAAAGAACAATGACAAAATTATTTAGACATGGAAACCAGCTAGGAAATACTGTTTTTCTGCCTGTCAACTTTCTATTTATGAAAGTCTCCTTTGTCAGTTGTGGAGGATTATTCTGGCCCATGTCTCTTCTACTAGGCCTGACTAGAACAATTCCATAGCTACTACTCATGAACTTACTCGCTCCATAAGGGCTGCAGGCAAGACCCCACAGAAGCCACTAGAGATGCATGTTGGTTTGGCATAATTGACTAACCAAATCTTAGATACAGATATGAATACAGAGGGTGCCAAAAAATGTATACACATTTTAAGTATGATGTTCGGTCAACAGATGGTGGTAATCAAATGAATGCTGGCATCACCATGCGAAAGGCAGGACAAAGAAAATGGTGGAAACACAGTTGAGCAAACGTCATACTACACATTGCTACCACATTTTAATTCAACTTCAAAAAGTAATACATAGATAACATCATTTAAAATGTGTATACATTTTTTGGCTATATATATACATACATATATGTATGTATATATATGTATGTATGTAACAGTTTTTACAAGCCAGACTCTGGAGAAACTCTAATGGATACAACACTCACTGTGCTTCTATTCATGAAACTTACAGTTTCATGGGAACCAATGAAAACTAAAATGATTACATATTATGATATGCACTACAGAGAAAAGGAAGTGGTGAAATTAAAAATAATAATAATGGTTGTTCTTTAGGTAGTATGACCCAGGAAGACCTCTCTAAGCAGGGACCATTCAAGATGAATTCTAAAGGGTGAGAAAGAGTCATCCATTAGAGGAGCAGACAGACCATTCTGGAAAGACAAGATAGACCATTCTGGAAAGACAAGATAGCATAAACAGAGATCTGGGGGTGGAAATAGTTTGTGCTCAAGAACGGAAAGAAAGGAGTGAGTGGAACAGACAAGTGGCCAAAGAAAGACAAGGTGATCAGAGGTATGCATATGCACACTCTCTCTTTGCACGTGTCCCCCATTCCGATTTACGTGTCTTCTGGCTGGCATAGGAGTGGGCACCTATTTATGAATAGGGAGACCCAAAACAAGGCTGTTCCAATACTGAGGGGTGGCTGCACATGTTTAGGAGAAGCTCCCCCATGACTACTTCCAAATGGCAGAATGTGATGACGCAGCAGCGGTTGAGCCTAAGGCCATAATTCTGCTTTGGCACAGCCTGTGTGGGGCACAGAGGGGACCCAGAAGCTCTCCTTTGCCTCAGAAAGGAAGCACAGGGACTCTGAAAGGCATGATAGGTTAGCAGAAACCTGACAATGAGATATAAAAGCCACATAAAGAGAGGCTTGGACGCTAGACCAACAGCTAGGATCACACTCCTTGGGGAAAATATCTCTTAAGCATGAACCCAGGGGATTCAGCAAAGCCCAGTAAGGATTTCTCTTTATGGAAAGAAAAGGCTCAGTCAGCACCCTATGAACTGCTGATTTTCATGAATGATGTGAAGTTACTGCAGACACTCCAGATATGAGGTTGTACTGCAATGTCATCTATTTTTTGTTTTTGCCGCTCTCTTCCCCTCATGTCTCATGCAGCATTGTTGATGCTGCAAAACAAAGATGTTGTTCCTTTCTGAAACCCAAACACAGCACTTCCACAAGCCTGGCCACAGGTTGGGACCTCTCACCAGCTGGGACACCCACCTTCCCATCCAAAGAAGTGCTCACAGGAGAGAAACTCATCTGATTACAAAAGTACTTACTATAGGGAATAGTCAATCAGGACAAATTATGGCCAGAGACAGAAACCCCAATCTATCCCTAACAAGCTGTGCAAATCACTTAATTTCCTTACCTCAGAATGACAGGTTTGGATCTGATAAGTTCTTAAGATTCTGCCAGTTTTATATATACTCAACACCTTGTCTTTGGTAACTATCAAGAATAAAAGAAGATGAATCAAATCATTTCTCCTGAGTCTACTTTTATTCTCAAGCTGGGAGAGCAGCTTTGTTCTCAAGTTTGAGATGCAAGGTGTCCACAGCAGAAACAAGAGACTAGCCTAATCTGATGTGATGGCTCCTGCATGAGATGCCCTAGAACATGCCACAGGGCTCTCCCTGGAGGGCTGAGCAGCCACCAGGCCACTCCATGCCCCACCAGCCCTTGTCACTGCATGTCAGCTCTCTGTCATTTCAGAACAAACACTTTATATGTATCCTAGTGAGAAAAGTCTATTAGTTGCCAAGCAGTGTATCCAAATCTGCATTTAATTTTAAAAATAGATCATTTGTCTCAAGCTTCATCTACCTTATTAGAAATATTGGGACCTGTCACAACCTTATTTGTTTTTATTCCTTCCTTAAAACATTTACAAAGCATTTCTATATCGTTAAATATTCTGTTTAACTCTGATTTCTGAAAGAGTGTTTAAAACAAGGGCTGAAGGGGCAGAGAGGATGAAATAAGTCTAGCCATCACATCTATAGTACAAAGGGGCCTGTAGTCTGGAAGATGTTGGGGGAGATGGCCAATGCATGTCCAGAGATGCTCGCTTGCTTGTGGACTGGGACATGCCACTCTGAATACTTCAACAAACATTTTCTGACATGCATTTACCACCTGCAAGAGCTGCAAAGGTTCCAAGGAACAAAGATGAACAATACAAACACCATCTTCTAGGAGATCTCCTGGTCTAAAAGTGGAACCATGGTTCATTCCCTCATTCAGTGACTATCTTGAGCTCCAAGTCTGCACTGTTCCATGGAGGTATAACAGACAGTGCAGTGGAGAGGTAACAGCAAGGGAAGGTCCCTGTCATCAAAGAATAGAAAGTCTGGTAAGGGAGATAGGGCAAGAATATAAACACAATATCATGTCAGCCTGTAAGATGGGGGCTAGAGATAAGCAGGGATGTTGTTTGTGAATGGCTTCATCAAAGAAGGCATCTCTGGGAGGTAATATTTACACAAAGTCCTGAATACATGTGGTAGCTCCAAGCCAAGGGGACAGCAGCTGCAGAAGTGAAAATATGGCTGGTTAGCAGCAGACCCCACATGAGGCAGTGTGGCAGTGAGAGTGAGAAAGACAAAAACATAAAACCCCTTTGGGTAGACAGCCAGAGGCCAGATTGGGGAGGGCTTTGGGTGAGGTTAAGCACTTTGGAACAAATTCTACGAGAGATGGAAAGCCATTGGGGGGTTCTGAACAAGAAAAAAAACAAGTTTCCCCACAGAAATGATATTCATGGACTTTTGAATAAACACAAAAATTGACCCTCTCAGTCTTAAAACTTGAAACTTATATTTGCTTTATCTGAGTTTCTTCCTCAGGAAACTGATCCTCGGGCAAGGGACTGAAAACTCACCAGACCACCACATCCAGATAATGAGATGCCAGACCCCTAGTTCATCATGATTGCTTCCTTACCCCAATTGCTGTTTTTCTAGACTAGCTACATTCCTTCTTCACTACATAAATCCCCCAATTTTAGTTGGTTGGGAGACAGATTTGAGACTGATCTCCCATCCTTCGAGGCTGGCATCACCTGAATAAAAAGCAGTGCTCATTGTCTCAGTAATTGGCTTTCTGTGCAGCAAGCAATAGGACCTAGACTGAACTCCTAACATTTTGGTAATAGATGAAGGGACAATTCATCTCCCCAGGGACATCAGACATAGTTTTGAAGAGGAAGTGACACTTGTATGTAAAGAAATTTTTATCTTATCTGCTCAAATACTAGAAAGGATTGGCACTAGGCGCAAAGCATACAGACCCCTCCCGAAGGAAGAAGAGCCTCCAGTATAGACTAAGAGGGAGGTAAGAGGAGGCCTGAAGAAAGTTGCACTGCCTGAATCAGAAACAAAGAAATGGCAGAATGCAGTAGAAAGCTCAGGTAGAGACTGGTCACGATCATTCGATTTACAACTAGAAAGCTACTGAACAACCTAATGAGAATAATTTTATTCCACTGATGGCACATTTAAAATGAGTTCAGATTTTTTTAAAAAGAACATCAAACCTAGTTCTCAACTGAATTCAGTTTACAGGGCCTACTTATCTCACATCTAAATTAATAACTCTAAATGTTTTTAACTGTCCTAAATGCTACTCAATATTCACTCAGTGATCAGCAACTCCTTTATGGATAGCACAATTGTCATAAGTATCTACCAAAAAAAAAAAAAAATGCTAGTTATATAAGATTTAGGAAACAAAGTCAACTCTAATTTTCTAGATCAATGAAGAGAATCAGGGGCATGGGATGCAGATGTGCCTATGCCCTTCATCCCAGCTCCGCCATTTACAGAAGGACTATTGTGCACCAGACAGCCTGGAAGCAGCCATTACTGTGTTTAATCTCACAAACTTGCAAGTCCCAGAAGTATAAAAATTGGCCCAAAGGCAGAGCTAGTAAGAGAAGAATGGAAATTTAAACCCAATTCTTCCTAACTCCAAAGTCGTCGTCTTATTTCTCAAATTTGTTTAATTTCCAAAGCAAGAAAAACAGACATCCCGTTGCCAATGACATAGGTAATCTATGGGTGAATAATGAACAATATGGTGAAATAAATGAGTTCGATTTAAATAAAGTTAATCTCAAATGTGATTGGTATTACAGATTCCAAATAATGTGACTGTAAAGATTGTCAAAAGGCAATGCAGTTAAATGACTGAGGCAGACATGGTTTTTAGGTTCTGGTATTTTCATATCTTTGTAAGAAAATTCAGGAAGCACAAAACGTGATAGAGAGAACTTGACAACTAAATCATGCTAAATCATAAGTATTTACTTTTGACTCTAACTATAGAAAAAGTCCACCATGAAGAATTACATGTCAGGTTAAACAGACAAATCACATCCTCATGGATTTAAAAAGGAAAGTTTAATTAGGCAGTGGGGTACAAGGGTGAACTGTGGGTGATCATCTGTATTTTGGAATGGCAGCTAAGAGGAAATTGTCACCACCTGGTCATACAAACTTGGGACTTACCAGGTGAATGGGAACACTCAAATTTACATTCTCAAGAGGCTTTTCTTAGTTATTTTTTCAATAACTCATACTAGGCCTTAGGGACTGAAAGAGACCCGGTGTGCTCTTCTGGGCCCGAGCTCGGCACTGTTACATGAGGCCTTCTGGGACTAACCGTATGGCATCCTGCTCATCCTTTAAAAAAGCACTAGCAATCTGTATTTGGTTTTCACTCATCCACAGGCAGCTGTGTGATTTATTATATTTCATACATTTGTAAACTGCAGCCCTTTCAGATATCAATTGAAAACTCACTGAAAAAAACAAGACATATATAACAAAACATACACGTGTGTGTGTGTGTGTGTGTGTGTGTGTGTGTGTATACAATGAGTTTTTCTCCCTTTGTTTGCAAAGCATTTATTAAAAAACCAGCTACAAATGTGTTGGAAAATGGGGACATTTTCATAAACAAAAAAAGATGAGAATAATAGATTTTAAAACTGTCTACCTCTTTTTTAAATCATTTTCACATAATATCACTGGTAGGCAACCTACTGTAACATCTTTTGTAAAAATTCACTGAAGTATGTCAATAAAACAGACAAAACTCAAGTCAGGTTCCATGTCAAATGATAGGGTAGATTAGATGTCTAACGTTTTTCTCCCAAACCCTAGACTTTTAGTAACCTTTTCAGTGTTTGATCAATAAACCTATCATATTATATGCAATAAAGTACTAAAAGCAATAGTTGTATCACACAAATATGACAACAATAAAACAACAACGTGCAAAAAATATCTGATAGTTAAAATATTTGAACATTTCTTTAGAATACTTGAAAATTATGTTGGTCAGATGACTTTATCTGTTCAAAAATGATAAAATATGGTGTGTGGTTTTACAGATTTACTTATAAAACTGTGACTGCCCTGACCTGATTATCAAAAATAATAGACAATCTAGTGAGAAAAGTATAGTTTGAATTATATGAGTAAATAAGAACAACCCATTGACTTGAAATAGCGTTTGGAAATATAGATGATATGACGTGGTTGTAATCATCCATGAAACACAGAACAGGAGTCAAGATGCTCCGTGTACATCACAGTGTACAGCATGAGCTCCTTCCAACTCCTTACTAGACTGGTTGTGATGTTTCTGTGAAGGGGAAGATAAGATATGGAGGAAACCTGTAGAAAGGTTATGTGCTGTCTCCAGAATCTGAGGAGGCCAACATTCAAGGCACTGTGAGTAAACTTGTTTGGTGTAAATGGTTTCAGGAGAAAAATAGTATAAGATGAAGGTATGGGGGTGAGTAAAGTAGACTATGAAGGACATTGTGGGCAAGAGTCTAAAACTTGTAGAAGGCTGGGTGCCAAAGAAGAGTTTTAAGACTCAGGACAATGAAGCAAGTTCTAAATTTTACACAGATAATTTCAGGAAAGAAACAGAAAAAAGATAAAGCCATTGCAAGAGTCAATGCTAGACTCTCAAACTTTGTTTAATTTGAGTACCTAGAACAA